>JAPYZI010000165.1:0-93939 GCA_030523105.1 Ophioninae sp. A BG-2022a | reverse complement strand
AAATTTCGGGGATCCAGACGGTTATACAGTTTTTTAAAGAAAAAGTTAATAAATTCTATCTGCAAAGCTGAAATGGATACCCGGGTACCTGGTCATTGAACGGGCGGTTATACTACGCGTTAGCCCCATGATCTCGACTGCAATGAAAACGATTCACAATACGAATAATCCACAAACGTATGAAACGAGTTACAATACAGGTCATATTTATTGTCAGTAACGTCGATTTTTCTTGTAGATAACTATAAACAAGTTTACTTTCATCAGTATATGTGTATGTATAATTTTTTTTTGGGGAACGGTCAATAAATTCTGTATCATTAGAAACTACGCGGGGATCAACGGTCGATAAAATCGTGTTTTTCATCGATCCTTTACCAGGCAAGAACGAATACATTTTCCTTTCTTATTCGGTAACATTCTCTATGCACAGTAAAAAATATTCGTTTACACGACTAATAGAAAATACTTTCAACTCCGGTCGCGAAACGTGACCACGCAAGTTTACAACTTTGGAGTACATTGAGCACCGAACTATGTGCAAATATAAATTTGTTTTTTTTTTGTTAATTATTTCTCCCTAGGAATGGTATGGCGAAACGCAACTCATCTACGTATACATTTGGGTCCGTGTGAAGTGCATACACCTCACGAGACAACAATTTTTCTACTTACATCTTTCGTCACGTACACCTATGTATATTTGTCCATGAAATATTGTCACCCAACTCCAGTTGTGATTTCATACGTTTTAAATAAGTATTCATAATTTTACACTATATCATATTCCTTGGCAATTTCTTATTTGTTCACCAAAACCGTCATCGTAAAGTAATTAATTTATCATTTCAAGTAAACGAAGTTTTTCTTAGATCAAACTTTCGATTTTTGTTTGCGTTGTACTTTCGCACGAAAGTACTAATGAACACATCTAGGTATACTCGCGTGCGTACAATTGTCGTATGTAAAAAAAAAAATAACGTCACTTTTATTACCATTGAAGTGAATAGCATTAAGTTTTGTGCATTCGAGCTGTAAAATCCCATTACGGAATGCACTTGAAAAACTGAATGCGGTAAAGAATGAATCTATGCTTCACGGATTCTTCAATGATACTTCAATGAACTGTTTCATTCAATGAGTTAATGAAACAGTTACTCCAATTCTGTGTACTATGGTAAGCAGAAATGATCTTTTATCGTTGCGAAGATCACAAACGAACTACGAGGTACGAAGTTTCAACGAGAATACGTCACACATATACGTACATATAGATGTCAATTTGGCTATATGAATTCGTACGATGTAGCAAGTGAAGCAATATTTTCATTATTTTTGTTTCAATGGTATCGTGTTGTTGTTCTTTATCGTTTCCAATTCTGACTTTAATATTCCGGATTTCTCGAGTTCCTTGGCTTCGAGAGATTTCATATACGCGAGAAAGGATGTCCATACAAGACTGCATATGCTTACGTAGATGACCCGATTGCGCTCTGGGATTAGCACGAAATTGATTGTCTGCAGTACCGGCCAGACGCAAACACCGACCTGAAAATTGAAAAGAAGTGTTAATTAGCATTTCTCGTGAAAAAATGATCGCTTTGCCACTACATTTTCAATGAAGTCCCGAAATCGGTTGCAATGTTGTTGAGTTAAATGTGCAATATAAATCGAGGGGAATTTTACTTTGTATGTGGGCCAAAACTTTCGTCTGACTTCCTCTACACATTCCGAGATGGGCTTGAACTCAAGCAGATTGATACCAAAGAAGAAACAGCACATCGCCGTTGGTCCATAAGTAACTTGCTCTACCAATGCCTGGAAAACACAACAAAGTAACCCGTAAGATAAAAAGCATAAACAAAAGTGAAAAAGAATAGACATATTATTTATGTTTCACCTAGGAAGTAAACGTATATGTTATCATTATCATAAAAAAAATTTAACAAATACGTTAATTTTCTTAAAACACTGATATTAGCAATAATCGTAAATGAAAAATGAAATGTAATTATTATTCGTCTAAAAAATTAACAATAAAAAAATCACAGCTAATATCAACTGTAATTAGATGAAGCATCAAAGTTGATAGGTCTCGACAAATTTATTTGTATTGTTTCAGGAATTTACTCGAAACTCTTATTTAAAGAAATGTTTAAACATAGACAATGAGACTTTTATACCAAAAAACAGATTTTTGCTCCACTTTACTGTTCTGCATATGCAATAGAATGTTCACTTTCTATTGCGTTTATAAAGTAACAATAAGCATTAGGTAAAACGAAAGATGCTGCCCACATAAATACCTCTTTCGACAGAGTTTATTAATGTCTAATAGTGTATTAAGTATTCAACAAATTTTCCAGCTCTTTTCAATAATGGACCTTCGATATCAAAGTAATCATTTTTTTAACCAAGGCCTATAGCAATGTTTGTATTAAACCCTGTAGCAGTGTCATTCTTTCATTTCTAATCGCCGCATTCATATATATCCGTTCAAAAATACTGTATTAATACCATGAAAGTATTTGTACCGACATGCAGGTAAAGAAATGATATCAACCATCTTTTTAATAGTATAAAAGGTTCCCCGATTATATTTCACAGCGATCACTCATGTCTTAAAATCATCATATCTCGTTATCGTCTAAAAAAGTTAGCGTGATAATTATTTATCGCACAACGACAGTTGCCAATTGCAACAATATGGCGGATATGAAGTTAAAATACGGGTATGTTCCTGAATGATAGCTATGTTCCTCAAGAGGTACCTTGGTAATCGCAGATCTGAAATTGTTCTTTGGCCAGAAGTACGAGGCACATCTGAGCCAGGCGTACAGCGTTGGCGCTACGACTAATCCTCCGTACACGCTAAACCTCAGGGCCTGGATGTAATTAAGTTCCTGCTTGCCAGCGATTTTTTGCTGCAGCAGACTTCCAACTGGCCAAATCACCGAATATGATGCCATCCCCCTCACGACCGGATACCTTTGCGTCACCTCACGAAACTTCACGAATACGCTCCGCATGTTTCGTCAGCCACTGTAAGTTCGCATAACAGATAACAAACAACACGAAAGAACTTTAAGTTTCTCGGACCATTGTAGAAGTGAGTCAAAAGGGGAGAAAAATCCTTTCGATGTTTCTGCATTGTGGAATCTCGTGAGACTACCCAAGTACAAATCGTTTCTAGCAGACGACAAAATTTGAAGGCTGTGAAGATCGCCCATTACCCTTTGCACTCGTATCCACCTCCACGGACCGAAAATATCTTTTCTCCCATTTTATCATAGAAAAAACATTGAAAAAAAAAACAAACAAACGTGAATGTCTCATTGCGACAATTCCCGCGGACACTTACACGGAATTTTTTGGCTATCGATATCCTCGGCAATGGATCCGCGAAGAACTGAAACATTTATGAAAAGTTTTATCGTGATGTAACAGAAACGGAGGCCTTTGACGTTTGACAGCACTGAAGAGACCTACGTCGCCCCTTCCACGTTCGCAATTGTACGAATTTTCTGATTTTCAGGGTCGAGCGTGCGCGCTTTTCGCACATACATATCTTTGGACATGGGTAGATCATTCTCGCTTTCATTAAGTGTGTGGGTGCGTGTGTGTATGTATACACATATATGCCGTCGGAACACGTGCGCACTAATCCATATGCACAAACTTCTCGCGGGCATTTTGAACTTTTATCCCGTGATACACAGTAGCAAACGTAAGTAAAGAAGCGATTCGAAACCTCCGTTGTGTGAGACACGTCGAGAACGATGGTGAGGCGCAAGGAGCGTCCAAAATTTGGCAACCTTCCCTCGCGAAAGCAGGGAGGGAGGGAAACACAAACTCTTTAGACGCGAGAAAACTCAAGACTGCGTGTCGAAACGACGAGTTCCATTCTTATCTGTCCTTGACGAAGTATATGCTGGGCGATTACTAAGCTCGTCGATTAAACAACCCGCTTATATATACGCTGCCTTCCCTATTTTACTGATATACGTATCGGTCGATCATTCTAATTTTTCTCTATCTTTCAACGCTTTTGTGTTTTCAGCGCGAAGAATATTTGCTGGAAATTTATTCCGTTATTGATAATAATATCAATTGCGGCAAGAACAGCGATGAGTGAATCCTTGTATAAATTTAACTACTTTGCTGCAGGTCCGCGAACCCGAAATTAAAAAAATTTAATATACAAATAACGAAAATGTCGATTTACGTACGTTTCTTGTGAACTATAATTACTCAATTACCGACCGATGCTGGGAGGTTGGCAGTCGGGGTAAGAGTCCGACGGTCATAGAAGTTAAGCAGCGATACGCATAACTGACACTAGGAGTGGTGACCGTTTCGCTGTGCTTGGTGGGCCTATCGGGAAGCCGATTCTGAGACATTGGTGTACATACTTTAAGAGAAGTCTGTATTTCAAGGAATTAGATAAATTTGAACAGGGGAGAAAAAATATGGTTTAACAGAAAAAAAATAGTGGTATATCTGTGTAGAGACAAAAGGGGACAGGTAAAAGCGTTAACAGCATTATACCATTAGGAAGAAAAATAATTGACATAAAAATTATTCAATTATCGACAGTGTCAAGTTTTTCGTTTTTATTTTGGCAAATTGCGAACAGACCATAGTCATCGTCGCAAATAACGAGGCGATGATGCGAAACTTTACGTACCCGTTTTTTGTTTCAACAATGATATAATAATTAAAGTAAAACGACAAAGTTTGCTCAATTATTGCCATCTGCAAATAATTGACAACAACAAAAAACAAACCAGCAGACGTAATATCGTCGAAATAATAAGCAAATGCAATCAAACATGTCCAAAATATTATAATCGGTTGTTGAACCGCTGAAAAGTGTTTTCCAAGCAAAAAAGGAGAACGTGAAAACTTCTGGTGCGACCGTGTACGCATTTTTTTCGTCGATAAATTGACCGGTTTGGGAGCCGATCTTTGAATGCATAAGAATGTTCTAAGAGGAGGGAAGGATAGCTCGTTGAAGCCATTTGCCAGAAGATGCATTAAAAATAAACAGCATGTTCTCAAAAAAAATATAATTCCCACGAAAATCGCACCGCACGACAGAGACAATTAGATCTTACAATTTTACGCAATATTAGCGAGGCCGATAATTCGGCCTCGCCTGGACCCTGTCAAACGTGAATGATTCTCGCGTATTATTTTTTTCAGACCTTTATTTTTTTTAACTTTAGCTGAGGATGCAAAAAAGTCGTTGATCGTACGTGCGCCCGCTTCAATTTTCATTTATTCTCTCTTCATTACTCGTCGAAAGATACTCTATTTACACTCGCTTTATCTTCTGATACTAATCATAATATAACACGTATTTATATTCATTTGGAGAAGTTGTAGATTTTTAAAAATTGAATTCTATGCTGAAGATTCGATCAATACAATGACGAGGTTGGTCAGTTTCTTTGATTTTATCGGTCTTTCTCGTTTTGCTTTTAAACACGATTACTCCCGGCTTCACCAAAGATCTTTTTCATGATTCAAGGCCGACGAACGAGCTTACTCTGAAAGTAGTCTTGATTTTATATTTCTGCGCCTGTAAAAGTTCGAATGTTTCTCTTTTATCGATTTCTTTCCGTATTCGTATAGTTTGTTTCGTGTGAACATTGCAACACGTTCACTCCCGGCTCGTTTTCGAGCTCCGCAAGTCTTGTGTTTCGTCCGTACCAGCGAACCCTCGTCAAAGTTCGTTCAAAGTTTCTAGCGATGCTCGATTCGAATCCCGTCCGGATGGGTGCTGTGTTATTTAGCCACGATGTCGAACAGATCGAAGATGCCCTCGTTTTCGCCGAGATTAAAAAGATAATCCTTCTCACTAGGCGGTGGACTAAGTCTTATGAGAGGTCCGCAAACTAAAAGTTGAAATTTTTTATCAATTTAAATTCCTTCTTCTCTGCTGCGGTTTATATTAGTATTTTTTAGTGGAACGATACTCACAGTCGGAATAAAATTGATCGAGTAGATCCTCGTTTCGGCTTAGACGATCTGAGAACGAAATTGGTTTGATTAAAATCTCGTGCTCTCTGACTGCAACGACCTAGCGTGGATTTGTTTTGCAAACATCTCTGATTTTTCCTTGCGTTTTTAAGTAGATGAATTGTTTACTAAGTTTACTTGTATTTTCAGCTCACAGAGAAAAATGCAGCAATAAAAGGGTTTTTTGTTAGCATTGTTAAAAATCTGATCTTTTTCGGGATTGCACTTTGAAAAAGATACAATTTCTAATTTGATGAAATGTTTCATCTTTCATCACTAAAGTCATCTTCAGGCGAAATGTATTGACAATAAAGATAGTTTCGCTTCGATGCCTCAAAAATGATTAATCTTAGTAATGCTTTTTCTCGATATTAGACTGTTTAGAAATAGTGCAATATGAAAATGACTATTCACAGAGTCCCCTTTATTCAGTGTCCGAGTGCCTCCGAACACAATACTTTTATACGAATGGGAAGCTTACTCGTGCGCTCGTTGAGTACGACTTTGGCCTCTAATGATTCGGAATCCTCTACTTCTTCGTCCTCGTCGGTCAACTCGGACTTGCTCGATCCTCTTTGTAATCTACAACCCAAACAGTATTCACATGTTGAAAGTTCGCGAGACAGAAAAATAGTTTTTCCCGCCATCGTTAAGAGCGCGCTTTGTATGGTCTCATCCAAATAAACAAACTGCTCTTACGTTTGTTTGTCCCCAAACCAGACCACTATTAAACAGTTGCTTTGCGCTCCGTGCAGTTTGGAAACAAAGTTTCGCATTTTCCAAAGCGATAGGAGCAACTCTTTCTACCGACATTCTATATACGACGTGCATTGTAATAATAATAGAGGAAATAATAGCACAAACTAAAGAAATTGACTTAAATGGGAAGGAAGGCTGGTATCAAAGAAACACATGACTAAATTCCGATTTCCATTTTTAACGCATAACTGGAACAAATAAAAAGAATTTTTCGGAGTGTGTGAAATTACGTGTTAAAATGTTATTAGTGATTATTTCTGAATATATTTAAAAAATATGGACAAATGGTAGAAGGTACGAGTTTGGTGTGCGACTTTTCTCGATACCATATTTCAAGCAGTTTCGAGTGGGGTCAACTACATGAATGGAGGACCACCTGACCGCGCACAAGCTTACGCTCTGACTATCGTACGGGGTGACAGTTTTATTCAGTTTCCGATCGAAATGTAATTGAATGGTGAAAATATAGGTATGTCTGTTTCTCAGTTTGCTAATATTCTCGTACAAACGTGATACAGAGGACTAGGATACAAATTACCATGGGTGAAAGTTTCAGAGTGTTGCTAGGAAACCGGAAATAGTAAAGCGATAAAGCGTGGGATAAAAGAAAATTCTGGCATCGAAAAGAACCGAAAAAAGAAAAATATTCAACCTTAATATATCTAGAAAAAAAATAGATATTGAAATAGATACCTTGAAGTTCTCCTCTTTGGTCTCGATTCATCCTTGATATCACTTTCCATCTTATCTCTCTTGGTGCCTTTCGTTTCATCGGCCTTTAATCTCATTTCCAGCATTTTATTGTCGTAAGTTTCCGCCAGTAGAGGTTGTACTACGTACACTTTTATTTCTCCTTTGTTGCTCTTTAACGACATCTCGTAATTTACCTCACTCTCGGATTCTTCCCCAATTTGCTGCCATTTTATGAAACACAAAAAATTACCAAATTCCGTTTGTCAAATTTCCAGCTCAAATATATATTTCCTATTTTCAGAGAGTCACTGTCAGAAAAATAGTGGAGATGGGAGAATTTGTGACTATCGCTATAAGGGAGCGTTATTGTTTTCACTGATTGAGGAATTTACCTTCGCTATGTTTGGAACTTTGAGTACTGTGTCTGTAGGTGCTTCGATACCAAGCACAAATTCATCAGTATAATGTTCCTTAACATCTTCATACGTGATATACGCAAACTTTCTGTTATTGAAGTCAGCCTCTATATTCCTTATACTCTGTTTGATCCACTGCATATGAGTGTCAAGAGTCGCCTCATGCTCCTCTAACTTTCTTATCTCATCCTTTAACAACGACAACTTATCACCAAGTTCTTCAGAGTTGCAGCCTGGTCCGGCACCCCTGCGAACAGAAACAGAAATGATTTTCCTCGTTTAAATGATCTATGATTTCTACGCTGTAGGGTTATAGGCTGACGGAAATCTTACTTCCACTGTATACTGTTTTTGCTCTTTTTTTCAATGAGCCCGATGCCTTCCAAGACATTGGTAATATCGTAGATGCGTCTCTTCTGTCGTACTTCCAGTATGTCGGCAGCCTGTCATTAAAATTTAACTGTTAAATGCATACCATCGAATTCTGCGTTTCGGCATAATCATTTATGCCCAGCTACAGATATTTGCTAAGACATCTAATTATTTGTAGATGTACCAATGTGAAGTGCCAATCAATGTGTCAATTTCCAATCACACTTTAAAAATAAAAACTTTGACATTTTACAAGAGTGGTCATCTGCAATTTTGGAATATATAACTATTACTTTATGGTAAGGTGTGACATTTTTTTAGAAAGTATGTAAAATGTGAAGCTGATTTAATATTCCTTGATGCTGCTAAATTGCACAAATTTATACGTTTAACTCGTGCTGCTGCACGCAGCATGAAAATTGGATTTCTGATTTTCAAAAATACCATTACATTTCAGGTGTATGCAACCATTGAACCACATTATCAAAATTATGCAATGGTTTTCAATGAATACAGCCAGTACTTTAGATCATGACGACTTACAGTCGGTGAAATATTTCATCAGGTATAAAAGTAGTAGCCGTATATCGCATGTCTGAAACTGGTACATTTGCAACCAAAGAAAATCCAATGTCTCAATGAAGTATTGAAAAATAAATTTTAAGATCCTTCCTGTAAGATCCTTTCCTTTCCTTTGAACTTTAAGATCTTAAGTCCAAATCTGTATTATATTTATTTTTTATTTGAGACATATATAATTAGAAATATGTACCAGGATGTACAGCTGCAAGCGTAAACATCTGTAGTGGTCTTTAGATGACTAAATTATAATAAAATAAATCTAAATATTTATCGATGCTACCAGCATCTGAGCTTTCTAACATGAAGGGTAAAAACTATTTTTGCAAGTATACGATTTCACATCGATGCGGAAGATGTTGATAGGGATTTAAACAACGTTCGAATCTTTGGATATTAACAGCCAGTGATGCCAAGGATTAGACTCAAGAATATTAAGTACTTTTTTTGTACTGCCTAAGCACTTCCATGTAACGTCAAATTTGTATTGATTTAAACTTTGGCTGCGTTAATAAGAAAAACCTAAAAGAATCAACTATTCATTACAATTCATCACAATTGCATTGTAATGAGATTCACTACAATGTAACAGAAGTTGCAAAACGACAGGCATGTAATGGAAGTGGCAGGGTGGTTCTCGGAGACCTTGGCAGACGACAGGAGCGTTTAATATAAATACGCGAGATATGCGCAAAAAAATTTGTCAGCGCTGTACTCTCAAGGGAAAACATTAACGAAGGAAACAATGATTTTAATTTGAGGTTAGGTCTACAAGATCCGCGTATAAAAACGGCGATGGAAATGAGGGAAAAAACGAACACTGCTTCTAGAATTGCAAGAAAAACATCGAGAGAACAACAGTCGAATAATAAAGAGGCACCGAAGAATAAGTATTAATGAAACTTTTATCCCCCATAAATACACGGAGGTGTATCACGTTGAATATTTTAAATTGTGGATTTGCGACGTGTTGAATTTATTCGAAATTCCCGCAAGGAACCGAAGCGACAAACTTAACCTATGTGGTGCCTCGTTACACACACGGAGGATACGGTTCGGGCGTAAAAATTACGATTGACGAAAGAGAAAAATGCGATGAAAAAAAACTCACGACTTTAAGATCGAGTACGCCGTCCTGTGCTTTCTGTAACAACGTTACAAAACGAGTGGTCAGCAGACCGAGAGATTTCTCGAATCTGCTCTGCTGACTTTCTGCCATTTGTACGTGCGAGTATACGGACCGTTGTCAAAAAATATATTTTAAAAGCTCATAGTTCGCGGTCGTGTGTATGTTCTGCGCTTCTCCCTTCGAAATTGCCGCAACAACTGACGCCGCAACATGTCCTGCCGCGTTGCGCCTCAATTGTGTACTAATACGGAACGTACAGTGGACGCTCTCATCATTTCCGCCGGCGGTTGCGTTCGGCAAGTCGCTAGGCGGAAGGGGCAGCAACTAATGGCGATATACTCTGCGCGGGAAGAATACGCGTAGATACAATTGCTTTTTTTACACGCCTCGCGTGGATGGTTCGTGTGTTCCGGAAAGGTGAGGAATTACCTCAATTCTTTAAATTTTCATACGTCTCATTCGTGGACGTTGTAGACTCATTTTGTCTGGCCAGCATCGATCATTCGAGTTTTACATAAAAATCATAAAGTTGCACGTCGAGTTATTGGCATATTCCATCAGCGCATCAGACCCCCCAGAATGTTAGTTTAGTTTTTTAATTTATTAAATTTAGTTTTTTAAAAACCTTTAGTTTTTGAACAGTTAGGCAACAACTAACATTCAGTTCTTTTTACGAAACTTTACAAACTCCTAGAGCCCAATGGTTTACAACTATATCAATGCTTATGTGCCTTGTATATTGGAGCCGCTGTCGAATGTATTCGCCAAACTAACTTGACAGAAGAAACATACATTTTCCGACCGATACATCGACTATGTCACGGTTAAGATAACTTCCTATCTCGTTGTGCGCTTTGATTTTGTTGTACTGAAATGACATTCTTTCATTAAAAATTGTGATCTCTGCGGGCCAATAAACTTTTATGACTTTGCGTTAATGTGCAGTTGCGAATTATCGAATTCATTCGTTATGATAACTGTACTGCAATGGCAATTTAGAAGACTTTTGCCTGCAGTGGCGCAACCTATAATAGAGATGGTCATGCAGTCTGGATGGGTTAATTTTTATAATTCATGAGAATCGACTTTCGTCACTTAATTTTTCTATACTTTATTTACAAATGTTCACATAAAAAAGACTCCTGTAGAATGTAAGGAAATTTATCTTTAGACGGATGTCGTGGGCACTCTAGTCGGAGCTGCGGTGAATGAAGATATTTGTGTGCGTGGGGTGTTTTCGTTCAAACCTCAAGGAAATGAGAATTCATTATTGCCGCTCGTTGCATCAGGACTTGGACTTGAACTGAGTGAGCTTAAAGTTTCCTCTTTCACTTTAACTATTGAATCTTTGTCCTTGTCCTTATCCTTGTTCTTGCTATCCTTGTCCTTGTCCTTTTCTTTCTCCTTGTCCTTCTCTTTATCCTTATCTTTATCCTTGGGTTGCTTGTCCTTTTTGTCCTTCTCCTTGGCGTGCTTGTGCTCGTGTTTGTGTTTGTGCTTATGCTTATGCTTTTTCTTGTCTTTTTTCTTCTTTTTGCCCTGAATAGCAACCACAAAAGGAAATCGATCAGACAGCCGCCAAATGACGATTCATAAGACTTTTTTTTTAAATTATACTTGCCTTATTGGCTGAATCGCCTTTTTGCTTGTGTTCATCGGTTTCTTTTTTGAACATACCGGGCTCGAAGCCCACGGGACCTTGGGTTCCCATTAAACCGGGTAAAGACGCCGAATTGTCGCTGTAATACTCAGTCTTGACTTTCCCTTCGCCTGCTGGTCCAGGCGTTCCTCTACCAGGCTCCTAAACAATGAACGAAAAATGGTAAATATTGCTCCCATGAATTGTTATATTTTATGTGCGAACTTGATACGCTTGATTTTTATATAATTTGTCTCTCAACGAACGATAAGGAACCGTTATCCATTTCTCACTCTTAAACCCGTACTTTCGATATTATAAATGGTATCTATTTAATAATAATAATTCTAATAATAACCAAAGAACGCACGTTGTGAGATTGTTTCTGTCGTTTAGCCTCTGGACCGTAATCTTGAGCGGTTGAAGGCCCAACAACAGGCTCCTTCGGCGGCGGTGAAGCTTTTCTCTTGTTAGTCGGTGGCACAGGCGCATCCGGAACTTCCGTCTTGATGACTTCTGTTTTCACTTGGGGCGCTCCGCTGACCTTAGGCTATGAAAATTAGAAAAAAATAGTAAATCTACATCGCATTCATTTAGTGTAGGCAAAACAATGAAGATGTGAAACAGTTTAAATTTACCGGACGGGGATGTTCGTCTTTCTCAGGACTAGCCGCCTGAGGTCCAGCCTTGCGTGGCTTAGCCATGAGACATCCGAGCTCCGGAATTGGCAAGCACAAAGGCCTCTTCGAACCATACAGCGTGTAATATAGATCGACGAGGTCGCACCGCAATTTAGAATCGTGTGAAAGCATTCCACTGAAAATAGAATTTAACTGCCATCACACTATTTTTTTTTTTTACGTACATTTTTAATTTCCCGTATTACTATTCCGAGATATTGAGAATTCTGGAGTTTGCGAACTCACTTGATGAGGTTCCATATTCTATCGACGAGTTCAGGCTTATCCAGTCGATGTTTGTGCGCCCTCTCGAAGGGTGGATTCTCCACCATTAGTCTCACAAGACGATGCCGCACGCTGGGATGCGGATCCATCTCTGCCATGTCGAGTAGAAATTCAAGGTCTTCCCACTTGCCGTCCACGCGGGTGAAATCAACGAGCGCCTCGAGCGCTGCTATCCTGATATCTAAGAAATCGGATAGAATTGGACAAATTCGAGTGCATGGTCGATATGTAACTTCTCGTATATGCAAGAAGTACAGTTGAATTTCGATGTACACGTGAATACTGATAATTTATATTTTTACCATGTAAAATTTCACTCTTGCGAAATCCATTTGTTCGTTCACTCATTTGCTCACCTATAAACTGTCCGTAAGAGGCGTATGCCCTGAAGAGATGCGGATTGCTGGGTAGATGCCCAAATTTTTGCAATACCCTGATCACTTTTAAACAAGCAACGCTCACCGTATACTTGTAACAGGGCAAAAGTTTCTCGAGGTTCAAATTTCTCGTGACTTCTTCGAGAATTGCTTTCGTATCGATCGACAGTGATTCTGCGGTTATGGAGGTTCTGAGAAGTATGAAAAGACAACCAACAGTTTTCCGGTATCATATCACGGAGCATCCATCAGTTGACCCGAATAATAAATGCGAATAAAAAGGATGCGTACCCGTGTTGAACGCTTATAACAGGTGTCACGGTAGCGCCGAGAGCCTCGATCAAAGCGGCTCTATAATAATTGTCGGAGTAACGGTTCTTACTGTTGTCGTTGTACTTGAAAAGATCCATGAGGAAGGCGAGAACTTCGGGTGGGCATATTCCGTGCGCGTTTCGTAAACCTGCCATCGCGACCGGAATAGTCTAAACGGCGATGGAAAAAAAAAGAAAACGATGGAGGGGGCTGCACAGCTTATAGTGGTACCTGCTGGCAGCGGCGTCGGAGATCGCTAGAAACTCACATACCTTCTGCAGAAAGTAGTGCTGAAAATTTGTGAAATTATTTTGCTTGATGATTCGCCGACACGAAGCGGAGCCGTAGAGTTTGCGAAAAATGGCGAGCATGGCCGGTGGACCAGCCCAAGTGGCAACCATTGCGTTGGCTACCTGTTTCACAGATGGAAAAATCTTTTTAATTCAATGCCTTTCATTTTACTTCTGCTTGCTTGCAGAAAAACCCCAGTTTTGGTGTAAAACTAAAATTGACAAGACAAAATCGACATTGCTATATATTGAGAATATTTCGTAACAATTAAAAAATGTAATGAAAAAAAAGGTGTCTACCGGCTTTCAATCTTGTTAAAATTCGATAATAAATGTGTACAAAGTTTGTAAACTGACCTTTGTTAAACAGTGCGCCGCTCGCAAGCGAACTTTGTAGTAACAATGTTCGTTTTCAATGGTATCCGTGAGCGCTAGCCGAGTGGCTGGCGTGGGATGATTCTGAAGCGCTTCGATCGCCTCGAGTTGTGCAGTCACGTCCCTCTCGTGTCTAAGCTGATATTGCCACTGATAATCTGGCTGTTCGATCAGCACGGCGCGCATCAGCGTTATGTCCGGATCGAGTCTTATCCAAAGGACTGGCGAGTCGCTGTGGACGAGACGGAACTCTTACGATTCTTACAAACTTTTTATTTTTGTTACGTTGGACGAAGTGAAATGTCCTACGTAACTTAGGATAGTGATAAATAAAATCTATTAAATTTTACGAAATTACTTGAAATTTGGCTTCGCTCATTAAATAGCTCGCAACTTTGAAAATGTATCAAACCTTAGGATAGACTTTCAAAGTAAGTTGTGAAACGTGTGATTTCTTAATTTTTTTTGCAACAGTATCATTGCTAGTCGGTATTGAACTTTGGTACAATCACTCTAGGGAATTGGATTTGAAAAATGTCTGACTCATTGAAATGAAAGCATGATTAGCGAATTAATAAACATACTCCATGGCGGATAGATCCATGTCCACTTCCTCGCCAGTGCATAGAGGAATTTTCTTTTTCTTGTTCCTACGACTTTTACTGTGACACGTGATATCGGCTTTTGCGACTGTCCCCTCAATCTGAAGAGTGTGCTTGAACGTTCCGTCCAATTCTTGAATATTTACGAGGAGAGGTCCAACGTATTTTCTTATGCCCCGATAATGGGTCGTGTCCTGGCGTATCTCCAATTCAACTGTATTTCTGGGCAATCAGTGAGGAATAAAAACTCACGATTAGAATATATCGACAATTACAAAGTATTCGAGTGAACATGCCCTTTTCAAGCGTTCCAGGAGCATAAATGTTTTTCTCCAAATAGTTGTTTCACGAGCTCAGTCATGGTGGAAGCATATTGAATATTGAAGGTTTTTCTCGAATATACAAACAGAAGACCTCAAATTCACCTGGACTCCCTAATTTACAAAATATTGTTTCTCTCTTCAAAAATGCGTTACCGACCTTTTTCTATTGAAGACGAAGCTCAGGCTGAACTTGGCATGGCCGCCTGTTCTAACCCACTGATCGATGAACACTGCCATGTCCTTGCCAGTTACAGTAAATATCGCTTTTGTAAAAACGTTCGTGCTGATCAAAAAATGCGACCAGAGACCCGAGTCGATTTTCTGCTGAGCCGCGTTCGCCGCCAACGACAGCTGTTTGTTGAACACTTGGAGCAAAAGTTCCTGGCCGATCCGATGCTCCAACATACGTATTACCAGATGAGCTTTCTTGCGCAACACTTGAATGTACTTTGGTGACATTGTGTGTAAATTTTTGACCGGGAAATAAAAGCCCGGATCGGGTGCGCGTGGCGCGGGTGCCGGACTGTTCGCTGCGATTGGAAGCGGCGCCGGTGGTTGCGAGGAGTCGAGAATTATTCCACCGAAATCCTCCTCGTATTTGAGTACTTCCTGCAGCTCCTGAACATCAACCCATTGAAATGTTAGATCGGGTTCAGATAATACGGAAAGAATAGTGGATTAAAAATTCAAAACTTTTTTGAACAATTATATAGATAATGCATGTTTGAATAAACTTTTTTCTATGCCGAAACTACTCATATAATTCAAGCACTCATATATCAAGTGTCTGCTATCAGGAATTATACCAATCTATGTTTCAAGTTATTCCATAGATATTTTCAAATTGATTAAAAATGTATAGTGTGTCATTCGCAATTTATCGGAAATATTCTTCCGTTTTTTTTGCATTTGCTACTACTATAAATGAATTCTAATATACATCGTTGGTAGCTAAGCGAAAAAAGAAGCTTTCTTAAGTTGAAGATGTTTTAGTTTTAAGGCTTTCACGGCGCTTTACATCATTATAAAAACTTGTGGCTTTCGAATGGATGCCGTATCGAGAATCAGCGTTATGGAACACGCTGGTGATGGAACATGGACGAAAAATGGCGGAACGGGGAAGATATGCAGAGGAAATTTGAATAGGGAGAAAAGGAAGGAGACAGGTAAAACGCTAACAGGGCGCTAACAGGGCGTATCAGTGAGGAAGCAATCAATAGAAAAAGTACAGGGATACGGTTTTTTTAAAGATATGCTATTTTGCAACTTGAACTCGGCAGTTCAGCTGCGTAATCATAGATCGGAAAAGGCTAAAATTTTCCCGTGCTGTGAAAATGCTGCACAGGTATGAATGCTATGCGTAACTGTAGGCAACATTTTGCGGGGCCGGCAAAAATACCCGAAACGATTAAACAACGGGTGTGGGACAAAAACGGTTGGCAGGAGTTAGGAAAAAGAATTAGTAATTAAGACAAAAGATCTACTTCAATTACCGATTGTATCCACTCTCTGTACTCGTTATTGCCGAAACACTTTTTCGCGTACAGTCCTGTCAAATAAGTTGAGATACCTTTCGGCAACCAAGTGTCCGACCAATTTTGCATCGATATGAAGCATCCGAAAAACTGCTCGGCTATTGCCTGAGCCATCGCTTTTTTCGTAATGTACACTTGATCGATAATCGCTGTAGAGTGAAGAAGATTCGTGCTGAAATGAAATTTTTCACTGCTGTTAATATCAATGACATTGTTGATCAATATTGTCCTTTTTATGAAATATAAACGACATCGTATAAAAAAGGAAACGAAATCTTAGATTTACGAAGAGTTTACGGCATGAATTTTCAAATTTAGTAAATATTCGCTTTTTTCGGTTACTAAGAATAACACTTCGCGTGGACACCCTTTGATTTGTAGAATCAAATAATAAAAATACCTACTTAAGTATACTCATTGTGGCGTACGCGTTGATATCTTCGTCAATTTCGTCCACGAATACTTGTTTATAGCACGAATAGGGATATCTGTTGGAGAGCGTTTCCTCGTAAAATTCAAACGCCTCATGCATGTACTTTGCGGAGACTTTGAGTGACGGCAATAGTTGAGGTAGACAGAAATGCGTAACTTCGTGCATGTACGGATCGACGAATATCTCGAACGGGCTGATAAAATAGAATTGAAAGGTGGGTTGCACTTTATGCATTATTCACAAACAATGTGGTCTAGTTTAATCCATAACGCAAGATCGGGATGGATGGTGAGCAGTGGCTTTTTGGTATTAACGTATTTACCGACAGCGAACGCATCATTGATATTGGCTGTAGCGCTTTAAACTACATAGTCATTGAGATTTTGTGGATTCAGTTCGTTTTGGTTTAAACATTTGGACCCGGTAGAAATAGAATTGCGAAGGAAGTGAATTGTAGACCAGACATTCCACCCGATCATGCGTTGGGTGACGAGAGTACTAGTAATCTCCAACCAACTGACCCCACAGCAAGAGCTATGTTAGGAGCACAAGCTGGTGTATTCAAAACATAATGAAACGTTTTTCTTCTCATGTCCGGTGTGTAAACGACTTCTACAAGGTCGCCGCACGAAACCGCCGTCATAAAATCGTCCACTGTAAATTCTAACTTCCAAGTGCATGGCTCAGCGAAACTATCCACGCAGGGAAACCACAACCTCGACGAGTTCTCATAGCTGTACGTGTACATATGAGCTCCACGCTGTTTCGTAAATAGCGAATAGATCAATTATAAATTTTAGTTCATTGCGTGTTTTGCTTTCTCATAGAGAAAAGCTTTTTTGCATTTGTGGCGGAAAGTTGAAGCTGTCCACCACGAGAAATTATATTAGCAGTAGCGCCTGCACAAGTATCGATTACCTCGGCCAAAGATCCTTCGCAATTCGGCAGAACAAAGTGTACACCACCCTGAGGTTGCTCCAGGGAAAATTCTATACCGATTCTCAGACTTCGCCCCTCCGCAACGAGATGGGCGGCATCTGGGGGTATCTGAATGACAAGCTCACCCGCATTATTGTCAGGGTCCACCCGCTGGGCCGCAGCCAAGTGGAGGTTTGAGAAAAACTCTAAAGAGCGTCTGTACCATAAAGAAATTCAATCGATGTTAAAAAGTAAATGAAGAAATTCATAGTTTAATTAATAAAGCTACTCTCTACTTGAGTCTGCAGCTACTTTTGTCATCATATGATTTTTCCCAATAAAAATGTATTTATCCTATAACTTACTGTTTTCCATCTCCTTGACAGATATCCAAGAATGGGTCAAAGTATTGGAAAGGTGCTTCAAAAGAATCATTTAGGCATACCCTGTATATCCTGCACTGCCGAGCATTCAGTTTAATCAACCTGAGATTGTCTCTCAGTGGAACTATCGTTAATTCCACAAATCCCTGTTTAATGAACAAAACTCATGTTACATATTAATAGAGTAATTTTTCTACAGGAAAAAAGATATCCTTATGTTTGTTATTTTCGAATTCTGGTTTCTTATTATTCCAAGTTTTTTTTTTAATCAATATTTTGATCCGGGTATTTTATTTCAATGAATTGCCGCTTTATCAAGATGCTTTTTGCAACTAGAAAAAATAAGGCACCAATTATCATTTGACTAATATTTTTCATACTCACGATAATACTCTTTCGCTGAAAACTTATTCCCGTTAAGCTCACAATTTGATGGGCTGTGAAGTTGAATAAAGATATGCGGTATAACAAAATAATTGTTTTTTGTAAACTAGTGTAAGAGCATCAAACTTCCACAACATAACCTCAAACGTGAGAACAACATAACCTAAATTGGCGGTGTTCTTACGGATAGATTACGTGCAGCGGTAATAAAAAAAATACTTATAATTTGAATGGTCGGCTGTTGTCAGCCGTACGTTCTTTCTTCATTTTTTCTTTGAAAAATTGAACACAGAACTGAAGAAGTTATTACAGGACGTGAACATCACCAAACATTTATTATTTGCACACTGACACGAATGAAGTAAGGAGGAAAAACAATAATAATGATAAATAGATCGAGGTTACGTTTTTCGATCTCATACTATCGATTGTCGAAATGAACAATGATAAAGGTCAGGCGTGCAGGGGGGAGTGGTACAACTTGGTTTGGTATTTGCGCTCTGTGACATGTCCGGGGTCGTTAGTAGCGCTATTGGTAGCGCTGATTATGTTATGACAGCTGGGGCGCTGGTTGTATCATATAATTGTACCATGTAGGTACAATTATAGTTGTAATATATAGTTGTAATTACAGTTGTAATATGCTTATATAATTACAATAAGTTGTAAGTATATACAGTAGCGGTGACAAAATTATTCTCTCAGAATAACTAACGCCACTTATAGGGGAGAGACAGAACTAAAAAATGCAGACGATACACGATTCACTTCAGTTCATAGCAATAGTGTAGCATGTCGCCCACAGCGCAAGGCCATACACTTTTTCGATGATCGATTGTTGTCTCGCGTCGAATCGCTATCTGGTGGGCGAATTTCAAATCACTTTCCAGTATTTCCTCTCGTCTCTACGAATTAAAGCACACATAATAATCTGTCGCGAAACATGGCATCAACGCTTTTGTAGATTTAAGGATTATGGTTGTTAAACAAATTTAAACGATGTACTAGATTTAAATTTACCTGTAGATCAGTAAATTGATATTATAGAAAATAATATAATAAAAAAGGTAATTATTATAGATAAGAAAGAAGCAGTGCGCGGAACGATGGCCGAAAAAAAAGCAACGTAAGTGTGTAATATCCAAATCCTCTGTTGACGTTTTGACGACCGTTATTTCCCGTCAGCGTTGAAACTTCCGTCCAATGAAAAATCTCTTGATAAAAATTATAAATTCATCGAAATATTTAGATTACCGGAAAATTTGATTTCTTTTGGGCAGTGAGACAGTAGTGGCAACGGAGACCAATTTACCTGACGTTGTAGCCAGTTTGGAAATGTTGACAGTTGCTTCGGCCTCTGGCAGTTCAGAATCTTTACCCCCAACCAAAATGGTACTTCGAAAGAGGATAAGGAATTCTGATAATACAGATGTACGCAACAGAAGGTAAGTCCAATGTTGGGACGATTGGAAAACAGAATATCAGCACCTACTATAATTATTATAAAAGTATCTCAAAAAGTGCAAGTTGGTTCTTCAAGCCATGAATAGATATTCCAGATGTTCCTGATCCAATTCCTAGTCAATGGCATTTTTCTATGTACTTCTGATAATTCAGTGTTAGAAAAACTACCCGAAGAATTGTTGGTTTTATCTTAATTTGGTTTACGCTTTGAGTTCACGAATCAGCAAAACGAATTAGCAACTCTTATGTACTATGATACACAAATAATGGAAGAACACTGCATAGTGCAAATAGGAGGTTTGTAGGTAATTCTAGGCAAGATTTTTTTGAAATGAGCAAAAATCTTTAGGTAATTTCTACTTTTTTACCCAGAATTCATTTTAAGGGAAGAGAGTTATCGTAGAACTTCATCAGATTATACTTTGGATGCATTTTCAACTTTTATTCACTACAGGTAGCCAAAATCTAATGTTTAACTGTCAATGAATTTTCAAGGAGTTATGGTATTTATAGCTAGAGATATGTCATATACATATTGCCAAGTTGCAGTAGATGAATGTGGTGTTACTTTAATATTCAATTATCGATGTATTTCTGATAGTAAACATGAACAGCAGACTACTATATATAGGATAAAAAAACAAGATTATCAGTTGTGTGGTTCGCCAAATATCACCATATTAAAAATAGAACTTGGATCAAAATTTGAGTCAGATCATAAGTCAGGAAATATTATATAGTACACAATCAGAATTTAAATTTAATCACAAGTTACGCGACTGGCATTTAACTATCCCTACATTGTTATAGGCAGTTTCTTGCACCATCCTAGCAAACATTAGCCAAGTTGATTCGATAAAAAGTACGCAAGCATTGGAATGTACAACATTTCAGGTGTAGCCTAAGACCGAAGAAGCGGACAGCAGCCGAGATGGAAAGCGAAGAAGATGTAAAGAAGTATTACTTAAACAAAAGTGTGAGAAAGAAGACGAACAATCTCGAGACGATTTTCGAGGAGCCGGACGCTGAAGAACTCACCGATGATGTACCGATATCCATGAGTACCAAAAGATTCAAGCGGATGATACACTTTCAGAGCGAGCCTTCGGACGCTAAGAAAAGGAAGAGACGAGCGAAAGTCGAGCGAATCTTTGGTCCGAAGTTTCTCACGAAACGCCGGCAGGGTTCCATGCAAACGCTCATTAATAAGCTGAATGTAATACGGGCCGAATCGTTGATTAAGATCGTGGAGGACACGCATCAGATAACACAAGTCTTCAATCCTTACGACGCCGTACGAAGATGTAGCATAAGGCAATAAACAATGCACATGTCAAGACTGAGTCATAAGACACGCTATTCCGTTGTATCTTTAATATTTTCATATTGAACAAGAAAGGAGGGGGAACAGCATCTTATAATTAAAAATAAATATACTTATATCGTGAAACGACGTTTTTTTAGCCTGACTTACAAAAGGTTGCTATTACAATATTAAAAAAGGGTCTTAGCACGATGGACGATGGCTAGAACGAAGGTACATATTTTTCTAGCTACAATATTTCTTATGAATACAAAAAATTATCCAACAAAATTCTTATAACAAGGACATATCTGTGTTCAAGGCTGAAAAGATTTTTTGTCAAACGTGTCTTTCGCTCGAAGACGGATCGAAATCTAGGTGAAATTAATACTCTAGATTCTATTTAGTTTCTAAACATGCGACACGATTACTCGCTCGAAGATATAATACAAGAGCTGGATTCTCGATGACATTCCTCGTACTCTCGAAATTTTCCCTCGTTCTCTTTGTACGCTTGGCTATCCAAATTCACGCAAGCACATCGTTGATGCGCTCCTTCGGCCCGTTCGAAGTATTGTCGTGGCACTCCGACCCAATTCCTTGATATTCCGCCACTGTATAAGAAAAAAATATGAATTTTCTAATTTTATCTTAAGTTAAAAACATGACTCCGCCTTATTTACCTAGGGATTAAGGTTCAATTTGACAAAATTTTTTTTAATTTTCTGAATCCGTTTCTAAAAAATCATGTTTATCTTCATATTTTCATTCGAAATATGGCGAAACCTCATGGCAAAAGTTTCTTTGGTATTAAATAATCTTTGCGTGTAACGAAACATTAAAAGAATTTTTTTCTTAATTTTCAATATAGTTCTCGAGAAGAATATCATTTATCAATCAGCTTTTTTTTACTGTTTTACAGTGTGAAGGTCTTAAAAAATGTCAGAGAGGGAAAAACCTTTGCTTTGTACACCAAACTCTCGATCCCACGTCAACTTTCCACTCCACATTACATGGCGGAAATATTTTTAATTGCTTTTCTTCCTTATTTTTTTCCTCCTCAGCAGCCTTGACTCTTGCTGCGAATTTTTCGTATTCCGCTGTAGGATCACCGTGCTTGTCGTAATATCGTCCGATGAGTTTCCCTTGAATCAAATAGTGTAAGACAATTGGTCATTGCTCGTGAAAAACTTGTCCACAATTTTCATATCGTCTAGGAGGTCGATGTAGAAATACTTTTTGAGATTGACATGAATCGAGTACACCACCTCAAATTCAACAAGATTAAATTTTTTGTTGATATATGTAAAGATATTTTTCTGTTATTGCTCATTCGTATACACTTCTCGGATTTTTGAAGCTCTCCCTACTTATTTCTTTTTCTTCTGTTCCTTTTTCCTGTTTTCCTTTCTTTATTTTTCTCCCTTCCGATTCTCTCCCCATCTTGCAGCCTTTCCGCTTAGTATCGCATTTGCTATGGCATTTCTGCTATGGGTATAGGGAAACTCTAAAAAATCCATAAAAATACAACCAGCCCAAGATTGAGTCTCTGAATGAGTTTCATCGAAAAATGTCGAAGACAAATTTCACCTGGTACTGGGGTTTCAACCCAGAAACTCCCAAGCCACCGGTAAACATTCTAACCACTAAACTAATGGATTGTTTCCTATGTAAAAATACTCCTAAGTATTAAATGAATTAATCAAACCAATAAAAATGCTTTGATTGCAATAAATTTAAATTATTGAATGATTTTTAAAAATAACAGCTGCAACAAAGAAATTTCACCGCCAAAGATATCAAATTAAGAAAATAGCAGTAATATTACAATAATTTTTTCTATATTTTGAAGTTATTAAGGCTTGATCCTTTGTAGATGGAAGCGAGTACAAAAACAAATATTCTTGCACATACCTTTGTAAATGTAATTGTCATTGTAGAATTTGATCCACGTATTGATGGATTTCAATTGCGCATTGGATAAACCAGATACATCATCCGATAGGGATTCATCTGTGAAATCTCCAGTAACGAACGCGAGAGATGCATCTCTGCCTAACAAAAAGGATCCATTCATTAGTGAGTCATTGGAAAAAGGCAATCGTTCAAAATAACTACAATGTCAAACCTATCGTTATATCCAATTTTAACATTTTTTTGTCACACCAGAGGTTCAAATATTTTGTAATCAAACAGCCAAACGTATACATTGGGTTGTTTCCAAAATACAATTATGAAATATTGAAAAAAAGTTCAATCACTAATGCAACGAAGACAGGAAATTATATTCGGAAGAAAAGAAGATTTCTCAAAAATCACAAAAATAAACAACAGAAGAAAATCACCATGCTTTCCTCAGTGAATACTACAAAGCCTGTTCCAGTTATAAAAAAAACTTGATCTTCTATAGCAAATCGCTGTACAAAGATGTTTGAGGTTATGTCAAACGCGTATCTGAACTTAATGACAATAAAACTGAACTGCAGATATATAACGAGAAAAAGGTGAAAAGTTAATAAAAATAGGGCTGTGATATACCAGTGAAAGAATGGTACGTCGCGCCAGGTCCGTAATGTTTTGCTCCTGCGGTGACGTCGAAAATTTTCCCGACGATAGACAGGTACAAGCCATCCTCAAGGTTATTATGTCTTTTCAAATTGTCTTCGGTAAACAACGCGTCCCCGCTTCTGTTCCCGAGTTTCGCGAAGTAATCAAACTCGCCTCTTAGTAATTTCTCAACGAATCGACGATGTTTCTCGTTAGTGTACAATTGATAACAAAGCGCCAACAAAACTGCAAGCCATACATATTTTTGTTCCATATTTTTAATTCTTTATCGACGATACTACTCCGAACGAATGAGACTCCGACTTATTTATTTCGATATGAACGAGAAATAACAGCGAGAAGCCCGTTTGATTATCGCATTGCGTCGCAGGAACGGCGTTTGGTATGATAGGTTAATTTACACATGGCAAACCCACCGCAGTCCTGTCAGTACGCGCCGACGTCATTATCCTCTGAACTATAACGCTACAACAATAAAGCAAATATTTCTAGTCACGAGCTTGAATGCGATATACGATTTACAAAAATATCTGTTATGATGATTATAGCTTATCATTAATTGTAGGTTTATTTCTGTTTACTGGTTATTTGAGTTGCTCGCCATGACGTCACATGGTGCAAAAAGTTGCATTACATATCAGGAAGTAAAAGCCTGCGCGCTAAAGTATTGGTCGAAAAAACGTTCGATAATCCTTTTGCCTTGCGTCATCGTAAAAAAACATCAATTACACCACTGAATCAAAGCTGCAATTTCTGCTTTAGATACACCTATACCGCGTTTATAGGAAAATAAAGTTGGTTTTTTGCGGCGCTCAAACACCGCGTACCATCTGCATCTTGTGGTGCTTAGTTAACTATTGAAACCCCGTCGCCACGCCTTTTAATCACGGTGCCTGAAATTACGATACATGCAAAGTAAATGATCAAAAGAAAACGAGGCATTTATAGTTTAAACACCGCGAAGCGAAAGAGTCAGTATAACGTAAACCGGAAGTGCGAGACAAGTTCGGCCAATCGGGTTCGAGTACGGTTGAGAATCTCCAGACCGGAAGCTTCGCGTGAAAATGACCCGTTGCAAATGGCAGAAAAGTCGTGGTGGTGGTGGTGGTAGTACGACGTCGATCCAAAAAAGATCGAGAGTTCTTTAACGTGTGTACAAGAGACATTTCGTGTTCTTTATCGTCTCGTGTGACATAACTAACGCTGTTATCAATTGAATTTCAACGTGATACTATACGTTTGCGCATACTGTTAGTAAATTATTTGTAAACGCGCATTCGATCGCTCCCGAATTATATACATACATATTATACATTCGGCAAAATTTGCCAAACAAAAAGGAACGCTCGGTGGGGCGGAGACAAGCAAGTGGGGGCACATTTTTTTTAAGAACCTCCGTTTCAACAATACACAGAAATCTCAGTGCGACGAGCCCGATTCAGCGGGCGTATACACGAACACGCGCACCGTTATTAAACGTAAAAAGTATACGATGGCGAAACTTGTGGATATATGGCGTAGCGACCACCCGGTCAATTTGACGCCAAGACAAATGCCACTGATAATCGATGATAATTTGACGGTAAGTACATTACCCTTCGCCCCCTGCCTCCGCCCCAAATGTTCCCGAATTCATTAAAAACCTCGTACCTACCTTTTTTTATTTCCCAACACCCTCTCCTACAATGTTGTCCGGTAATTATCATTCGGGAACGTCCTTTTTCGACGCCTCTTGTAACGGTACCCGACGTGTGCTTCGATTGAGAATCCGGGGGTGTTATAACCTAAACAAAAGTATGTCTCGCCATCTGCGGTCGTCAACTATGGAGACGCCTTTAATCAACGAAAGAATTGAATTTTTTGCCTATTGTATTTTCTACGTGGAATCTTCTGCTCATTCGTCAATAATAACAATACACGCAAATTCAGCGCAAAATATAGTTTTTGAATTTATTTTTTGTGTTAAATTGTACACCCTCGTGAGACTTTTCGAGACCTTGTTCCTTTTACTTCAACTTCGTATTCATTTACTACGATACTTCCAGTTCCTCAGAGATCTCCTTGCGCATTGCCTACAGTCGCTCGTTTCCCAGTCCACTGCTGTAGCGCTATTGCGCGGGGTCAGAGACACTACGGAAAGCTCATGCCGATACAGGCGTCTTCAGTTTGGTGGATGCGCTACTATACTTTCAGATGCGTTCCCATTGGAAACTCAGTAAAATTGCACGATGCAACATGGTGGGCGCACAAAACCGGTACCCAGCTATGGAGACACTCGTGTGAATGTGTTTTGACAAGGTCCAATCATGCTTGACACAGGAAAATCTCAAAGCTGGGTACCCAACTGGCGTCTGCTATTGTTTATTCGGATATTTTTTTGCTATCGATTCTACTTATTTGAGGTAGTACATACAGTGGATAGAAACAAGAGCATTATTTTGTGAAAATGTTCTACTTGTATTTCAATTCTGACAACAAAATGTAATACAATCAAGTATACATCGGTAGCTTCCATCATATTGAGGATGGACCAGTTTTTGTTCGTACTGAACAATTAGGAAAAAAAATATGTATATGACTTAGCTTTCGGAACCTATATAAATATAGGAAGGTGTAGCTATGATTTCATGATTCACGATAAATTTGCTGTTAATTCATTCTCATAAGTGTTCCGTGGTTATTGTTTTTTGGCTGGTCTTCACGCAAAACTACTTTGCACGACTAATAAATTAGTGGTTTGGCATTTATAGTGTCACTATTTTGGTTGAGTGTGTGTGTTCGGCCACTAATCGCCGCCCTTAGCAGTAGAACTTTCTTCAAAACAACCTATATGTGCAATAATTTTTCAATATCAATGGAATCCTCTAAACATTTGGAAGCTATTGGACACATTGTTCCTATATTAATTTATTTGTGAAATACCAATACACCGGAATCCGTTTTAATGGCTTTTCCATAAGGAACTGTGGTAGGTCTTTCATCTTTGTATCTATTGATTTAGATGAAACAGTATGGAAACTAGGTGGGTTCTCAGATACACCAGAATACGTTATTAATTATATACAAAAATTATTTAGCCATCATTTAGTAACTAAGTATTTTTATCACTCAAGAAGAGTTTCTTGTCATGGCAGGAGCAAATAACAGCATCGACTGCTTTCGCAAATGAATTACAAGCGAAACAAGAATGATTCTTTCATTTGTAAAATATTTAGGACTACATCATTGTTAAGATTCTCAGGCCAAGGCCTTGATATTTTTGTGTGTCAAAGATGAAATAAAATAATCTGTCTCAGATGATCATGGACGTGAACAATTTGGGAGCCATTTCCGACAGTCCACTGGTGAAAGGTAAACAGCTTGAAGAATTTACCAAAAAGTTGGACATTCTCAGCAAGGATGAAATCAAAGCATCTTTTGAGGTTACGTGTAAGGATATGCTATCGATTCTTGGTCAAGCGGTACCTTGCGTAGGCTGTAGACGGAGGTAACTGTGGAAATTGAAATTAGCAATATAAATAGTTCAATGAATACCGATTTAAGTAAAAATGATTTATTACCTCTTTTCAATTCTCTCCCAATTGTTAGTGTGGAGAGATTGTTCTATGATCTAATGAAATCAGCACATCCTGCTCTGGATCCTTTAATCATAACACCAGATGGATTACTTACCATAAAAGAAGAGGTCTTGGATTCTCCGCAACTGCTGTGTACAATGTTGCATGGACACAGGTGAACCACACGTATAATTTTCTTCCATTAACAACAGCACTTAATCTATCCATAAATGTTCAAACTCCTTGTCCTTTTGCAGTACTCGCCTGAACAATCTCGTCGAGCGCCAGCCAAGGAGTAAAAAATCTCACAGATGTGCCCTTCATTCCCTTGAAATACAAAGAATGCGACCGTCTTCGGGGGCATGGCGGGAGGTCTGGGATTGCATGAAACCAGTCTGTCGTCAGGAAGTGACTCTTGTCGAGAATGAGAGCTTGGAAGCGACACTTGACACTTATTTACGCAAACATCGGTACGTGTTCTATCAGTAATTATACCAAACAGTGGAAAACAAATAGACATTCGATCGTCCTGAACGTTAACGTGTGCTTAGAGAAAAGGAATGTTGGGGTTACATTACAACGCTGTGTAGTACGAGAACTATGCTGGGAGAGAAAAATTGCTGATTGAAATTTCAGATTTTGCGGTGAATGCCGAACCAAAGTTTTGTTGGCCTCGTCCTTGTTGACGACCGAGCCCGAGCCAGCCAAAGAGAAGGGCTATGTGCCAGCCCTATACGCCGGTATAAAGCGCTGTATACCAGAACGTCACATTCATCTGCCCACCAATACTGATTACATTAGCGCGATAATAGAACGCGCCCAGCCAGAATTAATGGGTCGCGAGAGACACGCCAAAACGCTGGAAATTGCACAGGAGGAGGTACTCACGTGTCTCGGCATATGCGTGTCCGAGAGACTTCATCGCGTTCATCGAAGACTCCGTGAGGAGGAAACTGTTTGTCGAGTTTTGGCCGCAGTCGCAATCGATGCGCTATCTCGTAATTTCCAGGTGACGTAATTTTCCTTCGTTGCACCAGTTTTTTACTCTATTAGCAATCCGTCGTGATTATATTCGAAAATATTTGGTTTTCATTGAAATTCTATTGAAATTGCTATTCTTCCGGTGCGCTATTTCTATCAATATTATTATTGTTATTGCCATGGGAATTATCGATTCTTGACACGAGGACATCGATAAATAGTTATGGACTTTTAACGCTTAGATGATTTCCAAGATGGTTATATTTAAGGAAAAAAACTTTCTTGATCATGTTTGGCACAGATGGCGGTCGAAGTGAAGCAAGGAATAACGCAGTTAGAGCTACTCTACGAAGAATTAACCAGGGAGGAAATGGCGAAACAACAGCGTCGCGAGAAATTACGACTAAAACGCAAAAAGAAAAAGGAGCGTCGCTACGAAACCGAAGAGAAGCAGAATACGTGCCAAGTACGTAAAACCCCTTTTCTTACACCTACTTACACTTACAATTATCTAAAAAGTTTATTTTTGTTCTGTCAGTTAAAAGTGACGAAGGTATATCCGGAGGTTTGCGTTTGTCCGGATTGTACGAGAGAGTCGAGAGAAACTATTCATGGCGAGGTTCCAACGGAAGCTCCGTTCTCGAGGTCAAAAACGGCCTCAGGTGGAACATTCGTGGATAAAAAGTCGCGGGAAGTCTCGGAAAATGATAGCGGAGGTGGTGCTCACCACAATTTGGAAATGATCAATAACCGAATCGAGAGTATGTCGAGTCTCGATATGTCGTTCGAGCCATGTCAAGAGTGCAAGGTAACTGTTCCTTTGCGCAGAATCTAAATAAGATAATTTGACTAAGCAGCTTTATAGCGGCGATCCTTTCCGAAAAATAGAACACACGAATCGTGTCGATAAGATCGTTGTGATGTCATTGTTGACCTTCGGCAGGATCTGTTCGAGAAACGTGACGGGAAATGGATGATACGAGAGGAATTCGAGGAACCTTCGGATAAAGAAATAATGGACGCTTGGCTCGGACGCCCGAGCAAGCGTTTTAGCATGTGGATGGAGACGAAGAAGCGTTACGACGACGTTAAAAAAATGTCCGGTGTGATAACGTCGTCGAATCGTCGCGACTCGAGTGAACAGTCATCCCAGGATTGTGGATATTCGTCCGAGCATAATATCAGTAGTTCTTCATTGCCGAGTACACCAGAGGGCTCGGAATTAGCGTGCAGCGACCGTTGTTGCAATCAGGATGATGGCGATTGTCACGACACGTCCTTTCACCATAAACTCGTTCATTCCAACTCAAATATATTTTTATTCAGGGAACAGTCCAGCGGAAACGGTACACGCGGTCTAACACTTACGCAAATGCTCGAGGTAAGTAAAAAATCTTTGAAACCTTGACACCAATAATTTCCCAACTTATAGAGGGTACGAGCATGTACTTCGGTTATCAAATCATCGCTGAATTATTTTCATTCTCTATCGATAATTCGAACAAGCGTATGTGGTAATTAATCAGGAACCACTTTAATTGGCTATTAAAGTAAACATGCCTATTTGAGGGGTTTTTTATGCACGCTATGAGTAGGCTGTATTCTGACTGAACATAGCGAAACTACAAATTCGGGACCATTTATTATTCTTACATGCGGTTACGTGAAATCGATAGATTCATATTATAGTCAAATCTGGGAAATTCGGGCAAGAATAATATTGATTGCGAACATGAATAGTAAAATTGTAGTCACAAATTTGCTACGGTTAAACACATTTTACAGACAATATGCACGTGCAAATTAGTTCTCAGAATCATTACATAACAATGCAAAGAAGTAATAATTATAGTCTCAATATTTTATAGATTGCACATCATAGAATCAAGGGACTTTACATTTTTATAAAATTATACTGGATATCATTACAATTTCGTCGCTATAGAAATAGAATTACTCGAAGAATATTTGTAGTTAGTTTCTCACTACATCAGCCATCATGCTCACTCTACTTGAAATTAATAAGCCAAAACAATTATTATATTATTATTATTAATTAATTACAAATGTTTTCTTTTCTTGCGACATTCTTTAGGAAGGATATTCGTCCGAGGACGAATGTAACGAGGAGAGTTATATTCCAGCCGAGGAAGTGAAAGAATTTCAGTCTCGTATGTGCCAAGTTATCGAGAAACGACAGGAACTGCGACAAACGCTGAGAAAACGTTTTGCAATATTGTGCAGTCATTACAAGCCCATTCCTCGTCATTAATTTATTGTCAAGAAGATAAACATATGTCGTTCTACGATCCAGTATCCAATTTTTTTACTTATTTTACTGCCACTGGAGGAATCATTAACAGCCCGTGTTCAAGAGCATCGGCTATTATATATATATACATATATGAGGCATTCCATGCCGATTTAACCAGGGTTTGACACGTCACCTCTCCGATTTGACCTCCCATTTTTTGTTATTGTACTATCTCTGAAAGGCACTCTAGAATTTTTTCGGAACGATTTGACTACACAATATTTTTTATAAACAACAAAATTAACGTCCAAAGTTAAAAACCGGGAAAAAATCACAAAAATCCTGTGTCACATAACAAACGCTATGAGCTTTGAAAAAAAGTGGGCGCGCCTTCCGTTTGGCTTACAACGCGCTTTTTCCGAAAAAACAAAAATAAAAGAGGAATAATGAAAAGAAGTTAGAACAAATATTACATGACATCATGAAGAATTGACCAGAATTTTATCAGATTTTGTTTAGAATTTTTATGTTTTGTGGGCTATTAATTCTATTAAACAAATTTTTATTTTTGGATTTTTTTTTGCGAAAAAGGCGCGTTTTTGGCCAAACGAAACACGCGCCCACTTTTTTTCAACGCTCATAGTGTTTGATATGTAACGCAGGCTTTGTGTCATTTATTTCCGATTTTTAAATTTAGGCGTTAATTTTTGTTTATAAAAATTATTGTGAAGTCAAATCGTTCCGAATAAATCTGAAAAAATTCTCGCGTGCCTGTCAGATATAGTACAATAACATAAAAAATCGCGGGTCAAATCGGAGAGATGACGTGTCAAACCAGGTAGAATCGGCATGGAATGCCTATATACACAACATACACACGCGCGCACGTGCGCATACACACAGCATGTACTATTTTGCGAACAATTATTGTTGATCATCGACGACCGCGAATGGTCTTCGCAATGTGATTAAAGGAATATCGTTGGACCTTAAACTGAGAAAAGAACATTTTAGACCCAAAAACTCGTTTGCCCGCCTGAAATATTCGGTATTTGAATCTATATCGTCCGTTAATCTCGAACAAATTTCAGCGAGGTGTGTAAGAATGTACCCGCCGTTCGATGTCGGGATGGCAGGGGATCAATTGACCGTCCATCACAAAAGTCGACGAGTCGTTGTAATATAAAAAAATATACTGAGGTAATTATTTAAAAGTGGTCGATAACGCGGTTATCTTTGCAGGTTGACGAGGTCATGCTGCATAATATTTTTATAGACGCGCATAATTGGGGAATATGAATCCTTTAATGAACAACTGTAATATGTACATAGTTTGAAAAGTAGCGATGAGAATGAGCAAGCGAGCATACGCAATGCGCTGGTGCTTTTCTACTAATCTGGAAGAAAAGTACGGCTCTTACAAATTTGCGATGATCAATAAGTCCCTTTTCTATACACAGTCCAATGTTCCCGATACGTCATCGTCGGAAGTGCGATATCTTCCTTGTACAATAATCCCTCGTCATCCCATTTGTTGTCGAATCAACTTTTGTGCCGAATGACTATACAAATGTCCAGCACAGTGACCTCTACAATATATTTGAATGTGACAAAGTACTCAAAGTTCATGATCACTTACGACAAACTGTCAAAAACAATTTACGGAATGAATTGTGCGAGGCAAAGCGACGCGTTCGTACCACCAAAGCCAAATGAGTTTTTGAGTGCTACGCGTTTCGGATTTTCTGTGATCCAGTCTTGTTTGAAATTAGGAACGAGTCTGAGATGTCCGTTGTAATCAGGTTCGTTAAGATTGAGAGTGGGAGGTATGATGGCTTCGTGGATAGCCATTGCGGTGAATGCGATCTCGAGATTGCCGGCTGAACCGAGCAAATGACCGTGAGCACCTTTGGTGCTCGAGACCCGAACATTTTTACTGTGTTCACCGAAAACAGATTCGATAGCCCTCAATTCGACCGCGTCCCCAAGAGCGGTCGATGTTGCGTGCGCGTTCACGTAAGTGACATCCGTGATCTCGATCGCTGCATCCTTGAGAGCTCTGTCCATCGACAAAATTGCTCCGGTTCCGTCTTCGCTCGGTGCTGTCAAATGGGCAGCATCACCCGACAAACCATAACCCAATACTTCGGCATAAATCTTGGCGCCACGGTCCAACGCGTGGTTCGATTCCTCGAGGACGAGAATCGCCGACCCTTCACCCATTACGAAACCATCGCGATCCTTGTCGAAGGGACGGGACGCTTCCCTCGGACTCTCGTTGCTCTTCGTACTCAACGCGCGCAACCGACAAAACGCCGCTATCGCAAGTGGACTTATGCACGATTCCGCACCGCCGCAAATCATCACACTCGTCTCACCGCCTCGAACGAAACGAAATGCATCACCTGGAACGATACGAAGTAAACAGGTCGTACGATTGTTACAATCTTACGTTTCCTTATTCAGTTTTATTCGAATTGTGCATGTGGGTGATTATACGATGAAAAAACGCAGCGCGTTCCACATATTTCGAGGATAAAAAATTATGTTTTATCTGAATTTAACGATTTAACACAACGTGTACAAGGCTTCTGTACCGTGACGAGTCCTTTTTTTTACAAGGATTGTTGATAATAGACATAACGTTCGCCACGTTTTCTCTTTGGATGGCTTTTTATACGCTTGCGAACCTGAGGGTGCTAGCCTCTCGTGTAAAATGGCAACAAATCACCAGAAATCAACTTTAATCGCAATTCGCGTTTTAGATCAGGTTTCTACACTCTTCTCAACATATAGTTACTACGAGTAGGCCTCAGCAATTCAGAGAAATCGGGGAGCGTTTAAGTGTACACTCCATTAACATCAATCTTTTCAATTTGACGTTTATGGAAACATGCGATGATAGCCACAGAAATCTCATTTTATGCAACTGATAGTAGAATAATGAACGCAACTTTTTTACGTACGTTTCATTACTATCAATCGCAGTTTGCTATTGATAATTCTCACACCTTCCAATGAACAATAATTAGGACTCACCGATAGAGTGTGCACCTGTTGCGCAAGCTGTCGATACTGCATGATTGGGTCCACGAAAACCATACTTTATACTAATGTGTCCTGCCGCCATGTTAGGAAGTATTCTAGGCACAAAGTAGGGGCTCACTTTGCTGTAGCTCTTTTTTAGTGTCTCATTAGTGGTGCAAACGTCCATCAGATCAATCATCCCAACACCGACAGCGACCCCTGTGTCTCGTTTATCCGATTCATCTGTGGGTCTCCATTCAGCATCTTTCAATGCTTCCTCGGTCGCGACCAATGCGTAGGACGTTGCACGACACATAGTGCGCAGATCACTTTTCGAGAATTTCATATCTAGGTCCAATTCATTTGGGCCACTGCCTTTAGGTACCAGAGCCGCTACGATCAAGTAAATTCATACATGATTTCCTATGAAAAGCAATGAAATAATGTCTTCATTTTTATATGTCCCTCCCACCTATAGTTGCTCGGTTTCTAATTGTCACTCATTTCACAATTGATGCCATTACGCATTATGATGGGTTAGCGTTTCCATACAATTGTACTCACCCACTCTACAAGGCAACCTTTCGTACTCTGGACCTTGAAGTTTTTCCAAACCGGACTTCCCTGCTATAAGAGCCTCCCAAGCATATCTTGTGCCAACTCCTAGAGGACTTACTATACCGATGCCTGTTATAACGACTCGTCTTCTACATCTTTCACCCACTATAGACAAATTCCTGACACTCATCCTAGCCCACGACATTTTCTCTCAATTCTTGATAAATTTCTGAATTTTGTATTGGTACAGGCGGGCGCTTGATGTTACATTCTTCTTAAACGATCTTTCATGCGCGTATATATTGCCGGTTAATTCGCTACGACAGCTTGATAATGAAGTACAATCACGAATAATCGTGTTGGGGATGCATCTGTATAACTATTATTTCAACAAACTCAGAGCCAAAGTTCATTGATCCTCCATACGTCGAGGGCTCTGTTTTTTCTTTCTTTCTTGAATGTTTCTACTTCTTCCAAACAATACGTTTTTTGCATTTTTTTAAGGTTAGACTGAATCAGCCTGGTTCCCCATCGACCGTTCGTTGGAGCCATCTGTAGTGTAAAAAACCAACTACGAACTTCGATTATGTAAACATTTATAATTCTTTCTGCAATCAATATACCAGTTATTAGTTTATTGTAGCAACTTGTTATTCCGGGGTATTTTTCGAACCCTAGGAAAACATTTGTGACAAGCTTTGCTTTTGCTTTGACTCCTTGTCGCGAACAGATGTTGCGAAAGCTCGCAATTCTTTTTCGACGGCAAGTCTCAATGACGGATCGATCTCGGCTGCTCTCTGTAGATCGCGGATTGCCTCGGTCTCATTCCAGGCACCAATGTGAGCCTTTCCTCTCCGGTAGAGAGCCTTTACATTGTCTATGAATGAAAATGTTTGTGAAAATTTCAAGAATGAATATAATAGCTATTTATATTAAACTCAGACATCTACAGAGAATGTCCGGTAATTTTTACCAGTTTTCATGACATGCCGATGTTTTCACAATTGCAACTTTATATTTTATTTTAACAGTCTCTCTACCTGGTTCGCTCTTTAGGACGGTTGTACAGTGTTCAATGACTGCGTAATATTCTTTCTGGAGTAGTTTGCATTGTGCGTAATTCAGAAGAAGAGGCATTTTCATTTTGTTGAGCTCCAACCATTCCTCATCATTTGGCTTTTCACTATGATACAAAGGTTCAGGAATGGAAAAGCAGTGCGGAAAGCCATGTGGACACGTCGGATACAGTCAAAACCTTACGCCAGCATCAATTGTTCCAGTATGCCTATAGCAGTAGCGTACGTCTTCGATGCCGACTCATAATCCTTCTCTTTGAATTGCGTGTTGCCCTTTTCTCGTAAATCTGGTACACTGTCCAGCTTTTCTTTCTCCGTCATCTGCCAGGACTCCTTTTCATATTCACTTGGTGGTACAACTTGAAGTAATTCTTGAAATGGAGAAATGGGGAACCAGTAAAAGACATTCTCATGGATCCTATCTCGGTGAGTATACAGATTCTCTGTGACAGTATTAGATTTTTCACGATGGTTCCAAGTGGCAAGAAACAAGTGAATTGTTAAAACTGCGGTGGGGACCTTTTGATTTCCTGCCGTGAGTAAGGTCAGGAAAGAAAATATGACAAAGGTCATGAAATAAAAAAATTAGTTGCCTGAACCAAACATGAATTGGGGAATTTATATAATAACTGCATTGCGTATATATATTTTTTAGTAAAAAAGCCAAGCTCAGCAACACTGTTTCCATTGTGTCTAAAATTGTATATTGAATCTCTTATTGAACGAATCATTGGAAATCAATCGGTTTTATTGACCTTGTGCTTTTTATTTGTATATGCTCGTGCACAAGCGCATTTATAAAATTAAAGGCCTTGAGATTCCCATATTAGTTTTAGACTCAATTATGGTATAAGTATTCATTAACCCAGAAACAGAGTTTCAGACACAAAATGATCATCTTGTGGACAATGAAGCTGAGAAACTGTAACAAAGACTTGTTTTTGTTAAAAATTCAATTGTTTCTCTGCCTTTATTCTAAGAATCAATTTTTATAACACTATTTTCGCTAAAAAGTTTAGAATTCAGTTTACCAATTGTAAATTCCAGATCCTGTGGATTTCTAATCAATTCATTTAAATCTTCGTAGCCTATTCCCTCATTTTGTAACGTCACACCACAGCAATGTCTGTTGCGCCTCTCGCTCGATGGCTTGCCGACTTCTCTTAGTGTTTTTGACACAAAGGGATACGATGTGACTAGCTAAAAACAAAAGCATGACATGGTAATGTATTTAAGTCCGTAGGTACTATCTATGATGCACCAAATAAGTGCAACAAGCTCAGAATGAAATATCAAACGGGAGAAAGGTGCACTGAATTCGGACTCACACTCTTGTCGACACGGAATTTTGCGATTTCATGTAACGCCATTTTTTGTACCATCACCTCCCAAACTTCGAGCTTGAATTGTTTTCCCAGTACAAGTTCCATCGGACCGCTCATTTTCCTGCTATCGTCGATCAAGGTATTTTCAGCATTGCACTTTGTTGTTTTGAAGTGAAACATAACCTAAAAATTTTGACATGTTACTCATGCTCGGACGTCTTAATCGCGTATTGCTTGTTTGAAATGCATCGTACTTTAGTACCGGGGGCGAAGGAAACATTCTTTGTTCCTGTATGAAGGACGTGTTTGACGACCTTTTCTGTTTTCTCGTGATCCATGACTATTCAGTTTTTTTCTGTATACATCTGCTATAAAAAAAAATCTTTGGTGAAAAGGCTTTCGAATCCTGTGGCGGAGTGATTATTTAATTACACGCTTTTTGGATTCTCGTTCATTCTTCAAACGTTTCTCACTGTATTTTCCTCTTTTCTGTGTAATCTTTTAGTGAAGGGAAACACGATTGATTATTAAAAACTAAAAAAGAACGACATATTTTCACGCGTTTTCTAACTAACGATACGAGGTGACAACTTATTGTCAGTTCCGAGCGCGCCAAGCCACGTTTGTGCACATGCGCTCGCGATAAATACGTGCTTAGTGTGATTCGCGATAAAGCAACGTCAAAACAAAAAAAATCGCCGAAACTTTTTTGGCATTATCAACCTGACAGTACGTCTGTGTTAGAAAAAAATATACATATTCCATTATGAAAATATAACATAATTTACGGAACAAAGTGAAAGTATCATCGCATTCCAAAGTTTTTTTTCTATTAAATGCGCGTAAAGGTCGACTGGAAAGTAGTATTTCGCGAGTAGAGTGACGTCGCACAATTTTCTCCGTTGACATGAAGCTTTAATTCTTTATAACCTACTGTTTCTGATAAACGGTTAACTTCCGCGCATTTGAGATTTCGTAATCGCTCGAGAGAAAACCAACGACGATAACTCAATCGGCAGCTTCGAGATGACCGAAGAAAGTACTAATTGCGAAACACTCGGTCGTCCTACGAGCTCCTCGAACGGCCACATCGTTCAAGGTCGGATATTTCAAACGATGTCAACGAATGTGCTCTATTGCTCGCTTCTTGTCGAAGTAACATGTTCAGTATATCAATGTTGTATACTTTGCTGATTTCCATTTGTGTATTGCAGACGCAGAGGAGGTGCAGATTCCGGTACCGTGGGGACACGTTGCTGGTCAGTACCGATATCGCATGACTCCTATCTGACATGTGCCAGTCAGTGCCAGTGTCGCGGGTAGACTGTGAAGAATTTTTTTTTCTAGCATTTCAGGCATTCGAATGATTGAAGAATAATGTTTTTTTTTACTTTTCTCACTGGGAAGGCTCAAAGATATTTTAAGATGAGCATGGGCATTAGCATAGCAAATTGTGCCGTGTCCCCTGCAACGTAGTTGATGGTGAACGGCGATCTACTTGTTTCAAACTTTTTCAAAGCTGAGATGATTGCGAAACGTCACCAGCCTTCTGTTACTTTTTTCATCATAGAACGTACTCTGAAAATTATGTCAATGTTATGAATCCTTTAATTTGATGCAGAGTGATGATTAAGCAATATTAAAGCTCTTTCCGCTGACTGTACTAAATGTCAGTCTCCTTCAAACACGCTGAGCTTATTAACAGTTGGCATGTACGCAACATACTTATACGTTTTCACGTAAAGTACATTGCCGCATACCAAATGTTAAACAGTTTTCATTGCTTATGGCTGTGAAATTAACTTAGGTGTGGAAATACTAATATGGAATCGCTGATATTGGTATGTATTTTAAATTATTTCAGTGAATATTGTACAAGGTCGTTCATTAAGATTGAGCCATTAAAACATTGCAAATATGTTTTCAATGAAAGTTGAATGGTTGCATCATCTGGTGTAAGTTTCTCTACATACAGAGTATAGAAATACCTGCGATAGTTTAAAATTATCTGTGACCTTTGAACCTTCGTCTTTAAAATATGAAGGTGTTGCGATAAGCGCATTTGAAAACATGATTTTATTACCGTATTGTAGCCACACTACCAGAGAACTTTGTGTCGATTTCACAAGCATTCACTAAATTGATTCTACCTAATCAATATTCAAAAAAAAGAAACATGATAAAACTGTCCGTGCAATGTGGATAGAAAAAAATATGGAATACGCTTTGAACACTGTTGATGAGATACGGAAAATCAACTTAGTAAACAAAATAAAGCGGAATGTGTAAAAAAGTCATAAAGAGATCAATTTACATACCAAAAGTTTTGTTATATAAACAAATTATAACTTTGTCATTTTCTTGTATTACCTACGAAAATTTGGAGGTGATACTCCCTAGAAGTTAAACTTTATGGGAAAAAAGTAGTTGTATAATGGAGCAACTGAAGTTCTGTTCAAATTTGGGGATTAACAGATATTGAGATCCAAATTTTATGCATCAGTCGGTTTTACGCAGCGTGACCATCGAGGATTAAAAGATACATCCGTGTAGAAAAATCTTACTTGCACCAGGTATACGACCTGAAAATATATAGCAATTGTGTAATAACTAATAATATCTTAGAATGGTCAACATTTTCCATTATTTGACTCAGACGTCGTTTCCATGTCGTTAAAAAAAATAAATAGACTTAATACGAGAGTGAGAAATGTCGCCACACAGCCTACGTTTATGTCGCTGATAAAATGGATTGTGGTTAGTACTGTATCTCGGTCGATTGAATAACGACTATCATTCCCATTTTTAGCACGCGTTATTAGATGTCTGGTGATATTTCCACTCTGATGTAATGGTCAGAAAATAGTTCGTTAAATTGAATAATCCATGATAATGCATAGTAATTCGTAGGAACATTCTTTTTCAGTTTTCAGAACTGATTTTTGTCCAACTAGATAAATTAGTCGTAATAGAAATAAGAACAATGTGACTGTGTTTGACCAAAATATTTGTATCGGCGATTCAGGAAAATGGTGGGGGCCGAAGGATGTACAACCCATAATTTGTCTGCACGGCTGGCAGGATAATTGCGGATCATTTGATACTGTAGCTCCGTACCTGCGCGATAAAACAGCCATGCTAGCTATAGATCTGCCAGGACACGGTCACTCCTCGCACTTGCCGGATGGACTCTTCTACTATGTTTTTTGGGACGGACTAGTGCTCCTTCGTAGGGTCGTTAAACATTACAAGTGGGATAAGGTTAGCCGGAAATATGATAACAATATTGTAATTGATTTGGTATTGCCAATGCGCAGGACTTTTAGGAGAATCTAGTACCTGGTGATCATCCTTGACTGGTAGTGGTTGTTCAACTTTTACCCTTTCTTTATTTCCCTACGGTGGAGCCTGGTGATGCTATTGACTTTTTATTCTTGCACTAGTTATATTAATTTGGTGCTTTTCATCGTCACAGTGTTAATGATATTTGTATTTACTATCGGAATCCGAATTTCATTTTTCTTAAACATCAAGCTTGCCCATAATGTAGATGAAAAGTATAAAACCATCTCACGATTTTTTACCAATATGAATGGCCAAGCTTCTATGCTTCGTTTTTTATACTGTACTACTTTTTTTTATTGATTAGATATAACTTGCAGAATGGTTGATTGTTTGCCTTGAAATCTGTACTTTACCTTGAAACCTGTAAAATGAACCGCGCTTCAAGGAGTGTGAAGTTATTATATTTTACAATCTAAAAAGTTCAAATTAAATATTGAAAAACATATTTTGATATATAAACCGAAATATTTAGATAACATTGGAAATACAATGCCAGATAAAAAGTTTTACAATTCATAGTTTTAATACAGCATAAAAACTATGAACTAAATATTAGATCTGAAACATATATTTGATATATCGTGTTATCATGCCTATTGGTGATCGAAAAATCGTAAAGTGTTTTCATGCTTTCTCTCAACGTAGAATCCCCGATACACGAGTTTATTGCGCAACACGATGTATTGTCTCTTTGAAATATTACTAGAACCTTATTTCAACCAAAATTTTGTTATTTTCATATGAAGCTTTAGTTAGTTAGCATCATATGATACACAAATATATATTTGCGATGTAGTGCAAAATTTTGTTTTTCAAATCAGCGGTATTCTTATCGCTATGGAAGTTTATAGTTAAACAGTTATATATAGTGGCATAGAAAAATGGTTGTTTCGTAAAAACACGTAGTAAAAGGATTCTGGAAGGAATTAAAGTATCATATGGGGCTCTTGGGTTCCTCTGTTTCCAAAGTTATGCCATGAAAATCATGATCACTGTTATTCATGAGTAAAAAGATATGAAGAGTTTAAACATCGAAATGTGAATCGATGTGTGCGCCTTGATTAATAAAATGTGAATGATCAACAGGCAAATGGTGGGGTCCGAAAGAAGTGCAGCCAATAATCGTATTGCACGGTCGTCAGGATAACGCTTCGAGTTTTGACGCTCTAATGCCGTCCTTGTCCAAGCAAATATCGTTTCTATGCTTGGATCTTCCCGGGCACGGGTTTTCGTCGCATCTGCCGATGGGATCGTACTATTATGTTTATTGGGATGGAATTCAGTTGATTCGTAGAGTCGTGAAATATTTTAAGTGGACAAAGGTTAGCTACACTTTTATTTTTCTTTCATCAAGCATGGCTCACAGAACATATGCACTCGACTAATGTTCTGCTCCCGGGGGCACGCAAACGTCGCGAGATAATACAACAGAAGAGGCAATAAAATGAGCACCGACGTGTGCTCACAATGCCCACTAATCCTTCAAACTTCCACTGTTGCAATCAAGAAAACAGCTCCATCGTACGAAAATGAAAACGCAAATAGACCAATAAAATTACCAAGGAAAAATATACTATGGTAGATAAAAAAATAAATATATAGACAGAGGAACTCAATTTGCCCCTACATTTTTGAGTCCGCAAAATCCCTTGCCTCACTATCAATATTCTCTTTATTGCTTAATAATAAATCCATGGTTTCCATTGAGGCAGAAAGACCATTTACAATCTCGACCATGATGGGTTTCTTATAATTTTTTTTATCATGGAAGGAATCCTCATACATTTGGATCTTTAAATAAGTTTTGTTTCATATTTTAATTGTTTGAAAAACATATATACACTTTTCTTCCATGCAAATTGCCCATCGTCTACATTAATGTTTAGAAGAAAATTTCAAAAATTTGCTGCACTGCAGGAGTCCTCACTCGCGCTGTAACTCTCGGAAAAAGGAACCAAATGATTTTTAAAGGCAAGACCCATACGCTGTGAACGAGGATTGTGGAAATATCTGCAAAATTCAGCAGATGGCGGTTTAATAAAGTCAACATTGTGATTTTTCAGGAAATTTTTTCTATATTTGAAAGCAAAAATAGGTTTGATTTTTTGAATTCAAAATAATATTTAGGTTCACCGACAAACTTCTTCAACGATGAGTATTTTTGATGTGTGAAAAATTTTATCGAAATCGTTAGAACAATTTTGGTGTAATCACTCCAGCAGTTGGGAAAAATATAATTTTGAGAATAACGCGCCCAAAGTTGCTCTGTTTACTCGGCACGAACGCTCTTGGCGTCTTTTTTCGAAAACTCAGACAATTCTTGGAATTTCGATGTGAAAATTGGACACAATATCCTTAAAAAATTGAACAATGAATTTACGGCAAAAAAAACGATTTTTTCAAATTTGTAAATGGTCTTCCTGCCTCAAAAGTTTAGTAAGTTATTTTTTAGACTAATTTTTATAGTAGATATATCGAATCGAAGCGTTTTCATGAAAATTGATTACCATTGTGTTTTTACACTCCTCGTTATTGAACAATGGTATCAACATTCTATGTTAAGTAGTACTGACCAAGTGACTTTTGTTGTTCGTCGAAATGCCGGTAACCGAAATGAATTCGAATAGTTAAGGCACAACACCACTGTGACCCCCTGTTTTTGCCATTTTTCAAGACTTTTTTTGGGAAAAAAATAGATATTCTAAAATTTTTTTCTGTTTTATTTGTTGTTTATTGAAAATACATAAACAAATTTTTCACGCCCCATGGTGACGCTGGGGAAGCTCCCGCGTCAGGTACCGTTGCCTCTGCAGTTGTTCGCGGCACGCAACAGAACTCTCTTCAAAGTCGATCTGAAAAAAAAATGCCGAGTATTTTCGTTAAGAATATGATATTTTGAAGAGAAGTACACAGGGATTTGAAAAAATATTAATTTTTGTAAAATAGGCACGCTTTTGAAATTAAAGGACGATTTTCGAGCAAAATTTCTCGTCGAAAATAGACTATAACTTTTTTATTATTGCGATATAGAAAAACCCTGTGTACTTCTTTAGATAACCTAGTTTTATTGATGCAGTCCAAATTTGAAGTCGATCGGATAAAAATTGCTCGAGTTCTGCTGCGTGCCGCACTCAACAAAGTGGTTTTGAGAAAAACGCGTTCAGTTTAAGGTTTGTTAATTTATGTGATAAATTGGGAAAAAATTTGTTTACCTTTAATCAGCGATGCCGGCACCATATAGCTGGTCTTCAAGAAGCAAATCATTGTCCCCAGCATCTTTTCTCGAACTTGTAGAGGCTCTTGCCTCTTTTGCAGCGTCTGTGAGCGAGCGCTCCGCCAGCTCGATCCGCGCTGCGTCGCTTTCAACGCAAAAATTGAAACAATTCGGGCCGATAGTTATCTCCAACGTTTCCAAAACTTTCATGAGGCTTCTCACGGAGCGCTGCACCGCTCCACAAAATATTCAATATCTCCGAAAATAATTATTTTTTGAACCTGGGTCCAACGGCATCTTAATCTTAAATGTATTTTAGATTTTTCTAGATGGTTTTAAAAAAATCGATTTGTCGAAGCCGTCAAGTGGTGTTGTCCCTTAACTCGATTCAACAATGCATTCATATTTATTATATACTCCAGTTATAGTATATTAAGATTATCTTGAACTTCGTCTATTCTTGTTTTTCTACATAATATTAAATGTTACACCATTTTTAAGTGATATGAGTTATTAAAAAATCCTCAAATGGATTTCACGATGGAGCTCCAATTCGATTAAACTATCCTTTTTTTCTATCTCAATTTGAAATGATCTTGAATGTTTTTTCTTATGTTCATGCATGCTCCTTCGATCCCTTCTGCATTGAACTCAGCAAGTACGAAAATGAAAATGCTTTCACTTTACTAGTTTCAGTTCCTGACAGATTCCTCAGAGCATTGGCTCAGCTCGTTTTCCTAGATGCTTGCATTTTTGTTGCACGAGAGTATAAGGAAACTGTGTAAATCCTGTGCCGATAAAAATGGTCTTAATTAAGTATGAGTTGAGTTCACCAATGGAAACGGAATAAAATTAACGTGCAGTAGTGGGTGTGCGTGTCTAAGCGGTCACCCATTCAAGTATTGGCATTTCTCGACAGACTGCTTGATGAGGGACATTGCTGAAGTAACGCACCGATCGCGAGATTAACTACCGTTGATCCTTCGAAGTTCATGCTTTTTCTGTATTATCTTTAATTCTTTTGCGAATCATCATTGCTATTTCCGATGCGCGGCGCAGGTAAAAATTTTGGGTCACTCGCTGGGTGGTGCTATTGGATTCCTGTACGCGGCCACGTATCCCGATGAAGTCGATACACTCATATCCATCGATATCGCGAGTCCGAGCGTACGAGAAATAACGAAGACGGTCGCGGCTACTGGGGATCAGATCGATCGTTTTCTCAAGTACGAACATTTGACCCTCGAGAATGTACCCTGTTATGATTACGAGGAGATGATAGATATCGTCGAGGATGGATATGCGGGCTCGATAACCAGGGAGAGCGCCGAGATATTGATGAGACGCGGAATGCAACCGGCCCCGACGCCAGGGCGTCATTACTTCTCGCGGGATCCACGACTGAAGGTATCTTTCGATTTCAAGGAATTTAAGAATTTTTTTTTCTGTCGGTAATTTATGGGAACTTAAAGATCGCAAAATAGATGCTTTAACGGTTTATAAAGATTACAAATCTTTTATGTATTATAATTTTAATAATAATCTTTCCATTATTAATAATAATAATCTTTCTATTATTTTTACGGATACTAATTGTTCAGACGTTTCGCATTTACGGGATAAGGAATTTTGCTTTTTTCTCGTTTCGTGTATCTGTGCAACCTTTCATGGTAAATTTTCAAACAATTATTTGCTATATCTGCGTGGAAATTATCATCATTGCATACTCCGAGCGACCTCGCATAATCTGTATGACGTGAATGACTTTGGGACGTGCCTGCATAATACGACTTTCGTCCGAAGAGTTTCATAGATGGGACGGGATAGGGTGGCGTGGACGCTTTTTATGCAAATGAAGTTTACTCGAGTAGGTATGCGTGCGACTGAAAAATCGGCCTCGGAATGAAGGTTAATAAAGAGCTGGCTATCATGGATGCACGGTTTTGGAACATTAAACAGATAGATGTATACATGGAAATTCTGGCGTCGAACAATTTTATTATTTTTTTGTAAACTCGATTGTGAGGACACCTGTATTGCTCTATTCAGTTTGAAGATTTATGGGAGTCTCATAGAAGTGCCAGCATGGCCATACAAATTTTATGAATTATCATGAAGTTGCACAACTCAAAAAAATGGTGCACAACGTTTGATGATTTAATTTCAATAATTTTTTAGGGAAGCATTATAAGGAAGATTATAAGGAAGACACTTTTTGGAAAAGGTCAAACTCCCAAATTAGGGCAATTGTGGAACGCGGTGCAGCAGACATTCGCAGGAGTTCTGACATTACGGAATTAAATATTGAAAGACAAAGATGAAGCAATAGTTAAGCAAAATCACTTTGAAAGGAAATTGAGAAGTTGAAATATTTTGTTTTCTTCATAGAGCGTATAGATTTTTTAAATATTCCCCACTGTCTCGGATTGTTTCTTTCATAAATTCATTCGAGTTGTAACACTGAGAAGTTTATTGTTGCTGTTGCTTTTCAGAATGCGTTATTCTCGTAATTTTGCAATTCTTTCAGCTAATTAATCATCGGGGTATCACTTATAAATATTAAAAGTGCGTTCCGAATCGTGGAGATTATAAAAGCACAGTATTTGGACAAAAATCTTTGATGCTTTGATGTGGATGCAACTCTATCCACGTTCGTTTTGTTAAACCAATTTGTCAACAATTTCTAGACATCAATGCTGGGTATGCTGTCGATGGATCTGGTGCTCGCGTACGCGTCGCAGATAAAATGTTCGTATCTGAATATACGAGCGGTGCCGGGCCTGAAGTTCGACCATCCTGAGAATTATCAAAAGGTGCTCGACAAGATTCGCGAGTCTTCGAGACGGTTCGAGTACCACGAGGTCCACGGTACTCATCACGTCCACCTTAACGACCCGAGCAAGGTTGCGCCCATCATAAAAGAATTTTTAAGCTCGTCAATATGTGTATCGAATTAGACGAAATGTTCCATTCGCTTCCGGTATCTTGAAATATCGCGAGGATTGCGTAGTAATGTAATTAGCATTTTTGTCTTGAGCAAAATATGTGCGTGTACGGCGTTGATATATGCGTGCGAGCGTGCTTGCGTACGTGTGTGCGTGTTTGTGTGGGTGTGGGTGTGTGTGTGTGTGTGTGTGTGGGGCTGTGCGCGCACGTGTGTATGTCATTTCGTCGTTGGGATTCGCGCGCTTTTGTCACTGTGCGCGCCTCTGTCGGAACCTCGTTTTATTTGGGACACCCACGTTGTACGTTCCAAAATTGATAGAACGAATTCAAAGTTCTTATTTGAAAAAAAAGATAACGGGAAAGCGGTATTTTCAGATGCCGATTCGGTCGACGTACCTTGTTCATTGCACATTCATTGAGAGTTTTGTCTTTCGACAGACGGACATTAGTCTAAGCTGTTAGAATATTTTCTGGGTTACGATTTGAACGATCGTAAGACAACGTTTTTTTTTTTGTTCATTTAGCATTAATAGACACGGCTACCGAATTTGACTTAAATCACGTTTTTGTACTTTTTTCCACACTGTTTCGTTCCGTATAATCGTGTCCGCAAGTGTATAAGGCTGTTGTGATTATACGACTGTTGAGATAATGAATTTACGTTGACGCTGCGCTTGAAGAAAGGACAAAAGAGGAAAAATGAACGAAAAGAGAAAAAAAAGACACGCCGGTTGTGCACTTATGCGCCGTAGGAAGTGATAAAAACGGCTGAGAAATAAAGATTATTCGCTATCGGTCTATGCTCACTTCTGTTTTCTTTTACTCTCCCTCCTACAATTTTTCGAATTCGCGAGCGATGCAAAGAAGAAAAATATTAAAAACGAAATACGCGCGAGCTTACTTTGTACAAAAATAAGTAAAAAAGTATATATTTTTCTTTTGTTTTTGCCTCTCTCTCTTCCTCTCGTTATTTCTCAGCGTGATCCAAAAATTTCCTCTCCTCCTCGCGCGCACACACGACACGGTTAATGAAGAAAATATTTGGTAGCAAGGTATTTGTTCAGATGCTTTTTTTCTTTTACCGTTTCTCATTTCATCTTTTTCGGGCCAATGACAATGTCGAAACTATAACGGTCCGCTATAGCTGTAGTGGCATTTCGTTATTTGTTCAGCTGGGTCGATTTGCCACGTTAAAAAATGTATTTAATGGAAAAGAAGAGAGAAAGGGGGTAGCGTGCAGAGACGAGGAGCTCGAGCTCGTTAGATTCTTGGGCGAACATCCAGCGAGCGACAGGTTGTGCACCTCCAGTTCTCTCGGTATGTGCAGAGAAAAAGATATAACATTATTTTCGGACTCTAATAAAATATTCAAGTAATGTTCACTGTGGGGCGAAATTCGAGTGTCGAATATCTATTTTTTAAAGTAGTATATTTTTTAAAGAAACCGCGTTATTACTTTCTAAATTCTCACGAATTTTCAATGCCGTCGACATTGCTGACAAATATCAACTGTGTTGAGTGTGTCTTTGCACGCCGAGTTCTAGAAAAGAAAATAATAATAATAATATGCCACGCGTTTTCCGTTATCAGAAATAAAAACGTGGCATTTTTTCCTATCGAAAAGAAACACGAAGGCAAGACTCGTGTCACCGTGGAGGTGATTACCGAAGCTTGTTCGAGTTCGAAACTCAACACCGCATAGACGAATAGAAGAGCTCGGATCATTTGCACAGCCGGATACAAGACGATCGCGCGCACTCCTCCGCGCTCAATCGCGCTTTGCTGTATCGATCATCCACGTTAGCCACTTATCTTCTTCTTTCGATTTTTTTTTTCATTGGCGCCGCGCAATTTGAAGGCGAAGATTTTGGTACATTTTCACGGAGTGTCCGTGACGTAATGAGAAAATTCGTAGGATGACGAAGGGACCGACGAGCGTAAGTAAATTACTTTTTTAAAGTATTTCAACCGTACATACTTTCTCAGCAGGGACAAATTAACGCGACGATTCAATGTTCGTTGAGTAAATAATGATTTGCATGATTGAATACTTATCAAGAAAAATCTTCTGTCGCGATGTTGCGATTTAATTCAATTTATTGTTATCGGTAGTACGAATTATTTTTTTAAAAGGCATATTTCTGTTTATTATCAAGTGGGTTTGTCGAGTGATTTTAATTTTCTATACCTTCGGAGCATTAAGATAAACGATTTTTACCTTTTTCACTTTTAAATGGGAAACGTACAATTTACAATTGAAGAAAAAATAGCGCGGCATAACTGGCCATGATCAGCTGAGTTATTTTAAATTCTCTTTATATCGAGTTGAATCAAAGTTTTCTTTTCGTCGAAGTACAAAAAACGATAAAACGTAAATATATGCATTTTGCCTACAAAACTTTTTTTTAAATGTTTGTGATCGTATCGAAACAAATCTGTAAGGAATTGTAGGAGTGATTTTCAGTCTCATCATTATCGATGATAATGCTAGACAGAGCGAGTTCCAGTGCGCGTCCGCCGTTCCATTAATTCATGGCAGCTACGAAAACAAATTTGGCATAGTTATCCATTTGGCAAAAACACGCAGAGACACAAGCTTCGCAAGATGGAAAATTCCTCGCCGAGAAATGTTCAATCCGATAGATCGATCCAAGCGATCAACAAACTTGTCATATATACAAAGAGAGTTTGTTCGTTCGGCTCGAGTTATCAGGTTGAGCCGCAGATTCCGTGGCAATAGCGCAGGATTTATCGCAGATCTTCATATCCAAGTGATTTCCTGTAAACGATGACGCGCTCGTAGAGCTCACGGTCGGTTGGTGTAAAGGACGCTATCGTTCGCAAACGAGCCTTTGCATGCTCCAAGTCCTGGAAAATACAACAACATGTTAAACTGACGAGAAAATGGAAGAAATAATTTATATGAATATTTATGTAAGTTAATACTGCGTTTATATTTTGGATCTTCAAAATTTTAGTTACAATCAGTATTAAATCAATACTAGCTACAATTTAAATTGGCATCTCCGGGTACAATTGGGTCCAGAAATTCGAAGTTGTCGCTTGAAAAAAATGTTGAACATGAAAAGTAAATATTTACGACTGGCTTTTCAATATCTACAATATCTACAATAATTAATACAATTTTTGTAAAGATTTTTTAAAACGTAAATTCAGAGACTAGCCGTATCTCTGATATTATTATTAACAAATTTGTTTACTTTGGTCTTTGTTTAATACCGCACATATGGGTATACGCAGTAATTCTTGTTATTAATTTCAGTGTCCAATATCGGTAATAAAAAACAAAACGTTTTTGTAATTTGCTCTAAGCTCACCCCAAAAAACTCTAACGGGACAAAGAAAAATATCTTTCGGCAGACTGTTAAATAGTCACTATTTCATACGGAAAAAATCTTTTTTTTTTCAATTCTCTTTTATATATCAATTTTGAGGAATCAGCTGTTAAATTTCAATTAATTCGATACACTAATCAAAATTCAACTTCAAAGCCTCCATGCTCGTATTCAGTCTCGTATCTGTCCACAAGAAAACAGCAAGAAATAAAACAAAGGTATTTTCGTGTAGTTGCGGTTTTGCATCCAGACATATAATCGAAAATGGTATTAGCTTCAATAAAAAGGATTAATATTATGAAATAAAAGTTTATATTTCACCTGTAGCAATTTTTTATTTCTCGCGCGTCCTTCCTCATCGTTTTTGCGTCCAGACGCTGAGTTTGTGCAATCGTACGGTTCCATGATCCCGGAGGTCGTTCTTTCTCTATCACTATCTTCAATTTTTTCCAAACTGAGAGAACAAATTTATTCGTGAAACGATTATCGAGATTTCATAAAAAAAAGTATTTCAAAGGAAGAAAAAACAACACAAATAACCATAAAGAGTGGAGAGAAATATTAATAATATTTATATTACCATTCGGACATGTTTTTTTTAATGATCGTTCACTTTGGATGTTTTTTGTTCACGAAAAATTCGTGTATTGTAAATGTCAAATATAGCTCGCGGACACCATGAGAGCACTGTTGCCAGGCACACGTGTACCAGCTGCCACGGGGAGTAAGCAAATATAAGGTAGAGAAAAAAGGGTCGAGGGCGTTGAAGTGTGGCAAGAACGAGCACGATCGATCGATCCGTGCCCCACAGTTCGGCCATTTGCGTGCAACCTCAATCCCAATAGAAGTCATCGGAGCGTTTTATCATGTAAATACACGAATTTTTTGAAGTTCAATATATATTCGTTATATACATTAAGAATTCATCGGTACGAAGCGCGTGGATCATACGAAACTATATATTGTACAATTAAAAAGATTATCGCGAATACAGGCGTCAAATCGATGCGCTGCGATATACGAAATAACGCGCCTTGATTACATCATGACGGTATCGATTTTTCTGCAACCCTCTCATCACGTCTCATCCGACTGCAGCTCCGGCTGCAAAACAATATTCAGGTTGTTGTTAATAACAGTAATGATAGATATTTCTTTATGGTGGAGTTATTAACAATGCCAATAATTTTTTATGGCAATCACGGGAAAATAGCTTGGACGTACACTGGCAGCGAAGAATATTGATATAATCAATGATTTTTTATCGGGATGAAAAGTTACAGATGACAAGGAAAGAAAATGGTACAGTATATGGTACAGGTACTAATCGAATGATAAGAACTCCGGCTCCATTGTGCCCTGTTCCTTATCCATTACTTTTTTTCACCCGGTAGATGAAATTGAGAATTGCGATTATCCATCTCTCGCCAATGAGAGTATTATTTTTTGTTTTATAGGAATGGACATTGTTTCTAGAAAGGAAGAGCCAATAGACGTTTTTTCCAGAGAGCAAAAGCCAAGATTCACATCCAATTAACCTTAAAAAATCGTTTTCGTGATTTTCTCCGCAAGTTTACTTCACGTTTTTAATAACTACTTCTTAAAAGCAATCAAATAGTAATATTTTTGCACACTAAATAATCACTATAATTTGAACATGTATTATTCAGTTTAAAAAATATTTCAATTGTAACCCATTCAATGTTTTTCCTTAGTTTAGTTTCTTCTACACTGCGAAATTAATTTGCGTGTATAAATTATAAATAATCTAGTTCGCACCAATGTGTGAACGAAATTGATACTATTGTTTTTATCACTTCTGAAAATAGTCGCGAAAAAATACAGGCATACTCTCCCGCTGAAAGTGTACGTCGAGCTATCGGAAGTTTCATTATTCATGTACGCTGTTGGTAGGTGATACAAATGAAGGCCAAATAAAACAAGGCTTTCGTTTTCTTTTGACGTTTACCATGATATATATGTGAGTCGGCAGAGATCTGTCGAGAACCTCGGCAAGACGGCTTTTGCTCAGCTTCGATTCCTCATCTGCGGCAAATCATTTTTATCGCGTTAAAATATTATCGACGACTTGACCATTTTTATTACAACGAAGAAATTGAGCTTTGGAGAACGAGAAAAATCTGTTACCAAGCGGTACGGTGAGAGATAAAGTCGGGAGAGCGACAAATCCGGCGACAAGAGGACGCAGTATCCACTCCACCTTCTTCTCGTTATTTGGCCTCAGGTATATATCAATCTGCGTTTCAGAAAAACCCTCCGGTTCATTTTATTTTCTAGATAACAAATTTGTAGGAAAAAATTCGAATTTGGCGTTGTGTGGTTAAACTCGACGTATACAAAACAGTCGCTTGTTTTACGATCACATTTATTTTTTTCGAACTTTACGTATATAGACAACAAAAGATAACCAAGCCCAAATAAATAAAAGAATAATCATTACGGTTTTTATACAGGAATCACGCGAAAGCGTATTCTTTTTGAATGCAAAAATCAGATAGGAAAGACTGACTTCCCTGAAGTTTTACAAATTGACTTGTCATAATTTTGACCCGTCGTTGTTTTTCGTAGATTTTAATTAATGTTACACATTTGATAATTGATTTTGAATTATTATCAAGTTTAAATTGATTTCGATAATTCGAGATATATGTAGGTATATAATAACAATGTTCATTCGCATTAAAAAAGTAAAATAATAATATTATTATTATTATATTAATAATATCATTTTATTGATATAATAAATATAATAATATTAATAATATCAATAATATGAAAAATGAAAAATGAAATTCATGGGTCCGCTTTACCTGCTTCTGTCCACCGAACATGAAGGCATCGCTGGCCTCCATGGAGAGACGAAGAGTGAACAATTGTGCGGAATGATTTCGTATGAAGTAGGATACGGACAGAGGAGTCCTTACCCAGCCGTATGCGGGTAGTTTAGCCTCCAGTCCAACGATAGCGTCTTCAACCCATACCGGCGATAAATTAACGCTACTACTCGTTTCGATTGCACTGTCGTCGTTTAGTCTGACGGAAAAAAAAATATTATAAACAATGCTACATATAAAAATAATATTGTAAACAATACATATAGTAATAGAACAATATCGTTGTTACAAGCATAATTATTTTGCTAGACTTTGCTACTTTTCAATCAGCAGAAAAAGTTATCGCTGTTTCGAAGATCATTGAAAGTTCATACAATGTGCAAATATGATCCTGACTGATGAAAAGTATCGTTCATTTTGACGTTTGCTTTCATTTTTTTGTGAGTCAAACCGATACGATTATGAGTGAAGTTAAATATTTCTCTGACCTTTTCCAACGAATCGTGTAAAGTCCCGTGGTTGTTGGTTGCTCGCTACCTGCCTTGGCAACAACGCAATAAGCATCAGTTGCAGCTTCTTTCTCCTGCAGTCTGACACCGGCTACGATGCTTCTTTGCGAAATTTCGTCCCGCCTCTCTATCGAATTACCCTATCGGGGCGTATAAAAAGTTTATTTGACGAATGAAAGCGAGAGTTATAAATTCGCCAAAAAGCTCAATTGTTACATCTAGCGATCTCACCAGCTCGATAGTTGTATCGATGATCTCTATAGGCCAGGGTGACGTGCAAGTAATGTGCGGCATAATTATAAAGGGTTCGTCGATGAAAGCTTTCGTCAGAGATTCGAATTGAATCGTATAAAATTGTGTCGTAACCTCGAGCGGCATAACGATCGACAGAACATGCATAAATTCCTCCGTCTCTCTGATCCCATCGGCTCCGATGTAATCAATCTGTTGTAACATAAATCGAACATTCCATTCCAAACTTTCGCACTTCCTTGATATTCCAGATCGCGCATTTTTTGTTTTCCGCTAATATTTTCGGGATTTCGTTTGAGGATCAAAGGTAATAACGAGAAAATCAGCTAACCAATTGAGGGATAAATGGAACATTGAAAAAGGTAGCTTCTTAGATAAATTAGAGTTTTAATCGGGGTGACGCAAGAATAAAATTTAATAATAGTGACATATGTACGGCTAAAATTCAACAAATGGAATATTCGAGTCATTAATTATAGTTCAAATTTAAGGAGACCAGATACCTTAATCAGTAATAAACGTTTGCCGATTTGATGAGATCTCACGTATACGACCTGCTCGATAGGAGTTTCGTAATCCTCGCCCAAAATTTCGCCGAGCTTAACCACCACAGTGCTTTCCTTCGTATCTAGAGTTAAGCTGAGTTCGGCTGTTCAGACGCAGAAGGAACAATGTTATTTGGATAACAAACATTGACAAATTTACACGTTTTTTCCTCTGCGTTTTAACCCATTTAATATGTTATAGTAGTAGTAGTACTTAATGTTATATTATTCGGCTGAGTTACGTCGCTTTGAATTTCATCACTGGATTAGACTCAAAGTAATCCGAATGAATATAATCTAGTTAGAAATGCATTCAAATAATTCCACTAATTCCATTTTCACTCGTATATTTTTCCATAAATACCTGTGTGATCGATGCCGTTAGTAATCGCGGTGCCACTACTTTGTCCACTCGAGTCGTTCACGATTTTCATCGACAAAGAGACATGGCTGATATCGTCTTTGGTGGATATAAAGATTTTAACTGGCAACCATTCGCCGATCAAGGCCGGAGCCTGCGATTCTGTCCGCACCGCGATCCTCGAACCAACGTTAGTTATTTGGGCGCTTGTCAAGGGTCTTATCGCGTCGAAGCTTCCTCCCCTATGCCAACGAAAACAAAAAGATAACCATCAATGGAAAAATAAAATAGGCATAAAAAAAGAACAATACATGAATGTTAACAACCGGAAATAACGGACTCGCGCGATCCCTGCGCTTCCGTCAAATCTTCCAAATCAAGATTTGCCTACAGCTTACCGCAATTGTTGTATCTCGGGATAAAAACGGTCCAGATTATTGGTATCTCCGGTGGTGGTCGAGAATCTCAAGACGATACAACATTTCGTCTCGTTTCCAAGATACATCGATAGCGCGCTGATATGTATGTCGCTAGGATTTACTTGACGAGACGCTAGGAATTCGCAGACGAATTTCTTCGTGCCATTTTCTACGAGGAACAACGAATCTTCGGTTTTATTTTCCGGTATAGCCGCGAGTTCGATGTTGCCGCTTGCACTGCTCACTGTTATCATCAGCTTCGAATACGCAATGGGTCCTCTGTAAAGATTTCTGAAAGCGCAAGATTTCGACGAGTCAATTACTTGAATTTCGTCGTTGATCTTATATGGTAAATGCAAAGAGCACTATTGTTGACTCATCTGACCTGACAAAAATTTCAATTTTCACAGGACTTCCTGAAAAAAATTTTGGGCTCACAAAACGCGCTTTAATCTGAATAAAAGACGCCATGTTACTGTCGTCGATCGTGAAAACCAATGGTTCAGAACGTCCCAGTTCGAGTCTCCATTTTTCAGCAGCGGCAACCATCGCCTCGTCGTCCGATAAATCTGGCTCGGGTTGCGGAGGTTTTTTCTACAAAAAAAAAACATACGTTTAGGTATTTGCGGCCCACCTATAATCACTTAACCTCGTACACATTTGTCGTGTTGTTAACGGATTGAACGAATTCATGCCTTTCACATTAAGAATTACTACACAAAACGTAATGTAGAAATAATATATATTTGTTCTGCATAATTTTCCACCCAAATCCGGAAAAAAACCATTAATCGTGAAATTAATCTATTACATTTTTCGCTTCGCTCATTTAAATCTTCTGAAATATAGTAATTCTTAAAAAATGTTATTAATTCATTCTTATCTAGAATGATATTCTCATTAAATTATTCATTTCTTTGAAAATTCTTACATCGAGTATGTTGAATATATTGGCGTGTAATGCATCCTGATGTCCTTTCGGAAACGCGCTAGATGGTCCAAGCGCCTCGAGAGCGAGGGTCAAATAATCTTGAATGCTTGCGGCAAGATAGGCGGCGCGGAGTGCGTTTTTGAGAATATTCGTGAGCAATAACGGCCAGCGTTCACCACGATATTCCCAGAGCATGTGCAGCAACAATCTGTAAAACGTTTGAAAAAATGCCTGTAATGACACGCATTTCTTACAAATACAGAAATTACAGAAATTTTGAGTCTTACGTGAGTACTTTGCCATAATCCCGAGCATTATAATATTCTTCAGCCATTTCCACCGCTAGAACCAACGTTTGTAGCAGTCGTGTCAAATTTCGTTCGTTCGAACGAAAGAAATTCAGTAAAAATGTTCACATTTAAGACAGCGACAACTCAGGAAGATTACGTGGGAATTTTTGTAGTGAGAATGTTTTTTTACATACCAAGAAGTCGACGCATTCGTGGACACCGATATATCTTGAATTGCGATATTGCGTTACCCAGGAGACTTATTACAATACTCTGCAAGGTCAAATTACATGAAGCGATTACATATAAATCATCATTCGCTGTTGTTATTCTCTACGTTATTCTCTTCTTCGTCTTTATAATTACTGTTATTCCTACAATGCTAATTGTGATAATATCAATATAGATTATTAGCTAATCATTCGTCAATGATAATTATTGCTAATGTATAAAAATAAGTCAGTACTCGTGTGAAAAGTAGCCTTCACTTACGGAATGATCAACGTTCGTTTTTTCTCTGTACTGAAGTGCATAAATAGCGATCGCCTCCCGAGCTGCATCGGCTGGCTCGGCACTCAATTTTCCAGGTCTCCAGGGACGTTGACCATAAAATTCGAGCTTCTCCTCGTCCCCAAGAGGATTCGGTTCACTCGGAGGTTTGTGGATGTTCTACAATATCCTCGGTACTTATTTATCAAAACGACATACAACGAGCATATTTGTCGAGCGAAAGCGAAAAGAGAATATGATTTTTATGGAGATTACTTTGCAAAGTTCTTTGCAGGCGGCGTGCCGAAGACCGGCGTGATGAGCAGCTTGTTGAAAATAGTAACCTGGGTGTTGAGTTTGAACCGCTGGTAAACCGTTTTTGATCGCCTCGTCAAACAATTCTGCAAACGTTGAGTACTGATTGGACATCCAAGCGTGATGTTCGAATATCAGTTCGGGTGGGCCCGTCCTGGATTTGAATCTGTATCATAATGATTAACCATGTGTAAGGATTACTTCTAATTGATCGGGTATTGGGTAGTTTAAATAATTCGATTTTTGACGAAGCTCGCATTTGCAAATGCAATAAAAACATACGAAGTTAACACGTTGCTCAAATGTCACGTATGGCGTTTCAGCGGTATGACGCGTCATATTATTTTTCGCCAACTTTTAAGTAAAAAAAAACATGGTTTTTTTTTACTTTTTTATATAACGCTATTTCATACCACTGGGTGGTTTCATATGCAATCAATCGTTAATTATGACTTAATGTTATGAGTCTAGCAAAATTACGAGCAAGTATTTTTCTACCGAAGTATCTTACCTCTCTGTGTGAGCACGGAACTGCGATATCGCGTCCCTTGGTTGATTCAAGTTGAACAATATCCTGCAAACTTTGTAATTTATGAAACTCCCCACTGTTTTGATCTCTAAAGTGTTTGTGTCGACCATTCGAATCTCCAATAGGTTGTTGTACGCCTGTTGGTAATGTCTGTATAACAAGATAATAGAAAAGTTCACCACAATACCTTTCTTATCAAGAGTCACAAGTATTGAAAAAATACGTAGGATTTCCATTCTACTTGTAAGCAACTGGATAAAAATTACTTCAGTGCAGTGTACTGATCCTGCCGGAGCTCATTGAGAAATGCCATTTTGAACTGATGCCGCACAAACAGATACTGATGAGAAGCTTTGTTCAGCTGATCCTTGTGCAACTTTATTATACGATACTCCTGATGATAAAAACTTTGAGCGAGATCGTAGAAGGCATTCTCGAGTCTGCAAGAAAATTGTTCAACCAATTTTACCATCTTCAAGCATGAAAAACATCCCTTATTATATGACATGTGTGGTATTTAAAAATCTATTGGTGCAATTGATATCAAATTTTGACAAGCTTGCCCTTGTACTTGAATAGGCACACCTATAATCGATATTCCAAACTTAAAAGAAAATTCATCTGGGTTTCAACAAATACGCACTTGTCGAACGTATATGATACTGCAATGTATTTTTGTGAGTAATCCAGGACTATTAGACATTTTACCTTGTGGTGTACCCAAACAAGTGATCTCCATGGGGCAACTGGTACAAAGCCTTGGCAGGTAATTCACAAGCTGCACACACAGCTGTGGCACGTTCGGATGCTACTGGGTCTTCGCCGCCTGGCTGTGATGGATACTTTTGTATCAGAACCACTGCTATCTTTGTAGTACGACCTTCCAAGGCAGCTCTGAAAAAAGATGACAATGCGTTATATTAAACATGTGTAATTTTCAACAACATTGAAACAATGTTGCAGAGGTGTTCTGCATACCGACAAAATTACCTCAAGGATTGTACACGCGAGGCGCACTCCATTTTTTTTTCATTCCATGATGTGTCGTTCCAGTCTAAGTCGTAAAAGAGTACCACAAGAGACGGTACTTCATTGAGATACTTGTTCATCCAATTGCGTTTAAGTATACCTTTAGGCATGTACCATTCGTACGAATTCCTCTGAAACAATATTCTACTTCTTAGGATACATTCACCATAATTGTAGCAGGATTTCATCTTGCTGTGCGATTTGTGAAATGCATCGAACCTTGGGCTTGACGGTTGGAAATTCCTGGTTATTGCCTAGAAGCTTAAACTGAATGGCAAGGCTATCGAGCCTGCGATTGTTACTGAATGCATCCCAAATGGAGCGATGCATGGGATTGGAGGTATTCAGGCCTGTAAGCCCTATGAGTGCCAAGGGTTTGGCGACCAATTCCGCTGGTAGTTCCGACATGACTGAATTACGGTTTTTCAATTGAGTGTCCGATACATCCGTAATGTCTGGGACAGTCTGAAAGTTCATTTTTTTAATCGTCTTTCCGAAGAAATAAATAGGCGGAGAAACATATAGCACTATATTGGAGGCTAAAAAGTTCTTGGCCCGCGGTATAAACGACAAATTAGAATTGCAGCAGGAATCTTGGCCCAGAATTTTTCAGCCTTGCTTTGTCCGTAATTCGTACAAAAGTACTGTACAGTGATATTGTGTTATTGTCTATAAAAAATGTACATTGTAATATAACTGAAGATAAAAAGAACCCGAGACTCAGCTGTCAGCCTGTGACTGAAACACGGGAAATTTCGAAACACTGCGATAGACGTTTCTTGTGTCGATGGTGGAGATGTCCTGCTCATGTGCGCCGAGTTCACAGTTTTCCGTACGTCCGCAAGCGGCGTTCCGATCGGATTTGTGACTGACAAGGGGAGGCCATGACGTTCGGATCACGGATTTTCTTCAAACTTTGCATATTTATAGCAGTCCATTAGGATAAAATGATGGGCAAGTATTAAGGACTGCACCTTAACCGTCCGGTCAATGACAAAACTTTCACTATTCGTTCAATAACCGGGTACTCGGGTACCCGCATATAATATGTCAGGTAGAAAAGTTATTGCTAAGCTAGCTACGTGGCATGCGAAATAACTATGGAGACTATACACAGGTTATAGTTCATACAGAAGGTTGTCGAACATTCAGGTCCCTGGGATTCACCCTTCCCCCTTCAGCCGAAATAATAAAGAAAAGGGATCAGTCCTCATTTTAGAAGCGTAGTGAACAGACGTTAGACATCGGTACTGCCTTGAATTACTGCTAAACACGTGTTAAATTTGCAGTGAAAGTGAACAAAATATACTATATTAATTAATACAATTATGACTGAATAATATTATTAATAAATAATCGTATTGAATTATAAATACGATGGATGATTCATCGAGTTTTCAACGGTAAGGAGAAATTTACTTGTTTTATTTTGGAGTAAATAATTGTATGTTTTAAATATTTAAAAAATAGTAAATAATAAAGTTAAAAATTCTCTCCAATAGAATCACTTGCTTTCAGAGGAGAAAGCATCTCGAGAAAACATTCGAAGCCGAAGTATCTGACGATGACCACATGTCGGGTAGTGACGACGACGAATATTTTCCCCCGAATGAGGCTGCAGCTTCAGATTGTGATGATACAGGTAATTAATATCTTTATTTTATATTATGTACGTCAATAATTATGATGTATTACGTTTTATAAATTATCTTTATTTTTCGGAATAGCTGACGAAATTGTACTCAATGAAGATGACGAAGATAGTGAAAATGGAGAAGATGAAGATGAAGATGAAGAAAGTGATGTAGCAGCGACGGGGTTAGGAATGGACGCAACAGATGGTACGCAATGGGCTGCGATACCATCAAGTGAGCATCAAGTTGGCAGGCGTAACATTGTACGAGAGAGATGTGGTCCTAATAGAAACACCAGCATGCTGTCCATTCTCGACACTTTTAAATTATTTTTTACTCCAGAAATGGCAGATATCATTATACGCCATACTAATAAAAAAGCAATTTCAACATATACAGCGTATAATGAAAAAAATCCGGAGAAAAAACAATTAGTTTGGAGGAATCTTGAGCTGCAAGAATTTTATGCTTTCTTGGCTATTTTGATAACCTCTGGCGCCAACAACTCAAATACTGACAATGCATTGGATATGTGGCAGACGTATTCATATCCATTATATCGTGCAGCAATGAGTATCAATCGCTTCTGGAACATCATTCGCTTTATTCGATTTGATGATGCCAATACTCGAGCTCAGCGTGTGGAGACTGATAAAGCTGCTCCAATACGAGACATTTGGACAATGCTTAATAGTAATTTAGCAAAACACTATAAGCCAACAGAATACCTGACAATCAACGAGCAGCTTTATCCATACCGTGGTCGAACTAGATTTACCCAGTATATACCATCGAAGCCAGCAAAGTATGGAATCAAAGTATGGTGGATATGTGATGCTGAAAATTCATATCCACTTACTGGACAGCTTTACACTGGGAAATCGAGTGAGGGTCGTGAAGAGAACGTTGTTGAGAGAGTTGTAAAAGACTTGGTGGCACCATATAAAGGATCGGGTAGAAAAATTATTATGGATAATTATTTTACTACTCTTCCATTGGCAAAATCTTTACTATCGTGGAACTTGACGATTGTTGGCACTTCGAAGAAAAATATGGCATATATTCCACCCGCAATGGCTGCATCGAAATCGCGAGAGGAATTATCTACTGTGTTTGGTTTTCATGAAGAAAAAACGATGTCCAGTTATGTGCCAAAGAACAACAAGGCAGTAATTATGCCATTATCAATGCATAATGAAGTAAAAATTAGTGATAGTGCAAAGAAAAAACCCGAAATTATTGAATTTTATAACTGGTCAAAAGCTGGAGTGGACACTATGGATAAAATGCTTGGTAGATATACTACAAAAAGATCTACTCAACGATGGCCTCTATCATTTTTTTATAATATTCTCGATGTCGCCTGCCTTGCAGCATATATTCTGTATTATGAGAATAATAAAATGCTTGTAAAAAAATCGTATGAGCGGCGATTATTTTATCGGCAATTAGGCAGAGAACTGTGTACGCCATTCGTTGAAAATCGTTCGCAGAATCCACAAATTATGAGGCATTTCTCAGAGAAAGTGGCAATTGAATCTTTTCTTGGCCGAGCTATCAATCCATATGCGCAGCCAACAAAACCTGGATCATCAAGACCCCAGACACAGCTCGATTCAACCGGAAGGAAAAAGATTACTGGTGTATGTTATACTTGTCTTCAAAGTGTATTAAAAAAACGTCGCAAAACGAGAAAAATTTGTTCAGTATGTGAGAACCCTATCTGTGATGAACATTGTATTACAACCACGACATGTGAAGGGTGTGCGACATAATAAAATTTGCTTTTATTCTCTTGTGACGTAGTATTATTATAAAAAAGTAAACAATGTACATGAATAAATATTTTTAAAAAAATTCTTACTAACATAAATATAAACGGAATTATATATTTTTACTTACTATCTTTGCTATTTTTTATAATTAAAATTGTTTAAATAAAAGAAATTATAAACGATATTGTTTATTATTTATTTAAAAGCCAAATTACCTGGTTATCGAACGAAGGAGGTATTAATAATGATAGTTAATAACTATTATTAAATTATTGATTATAAAAAAAATTGACAAAAATTGGGTTTCAAACTACTTAAATTTCGGGGATCCAGACGGTTATACAGTTTTTTACAGAAAAAGTTAATAAATTCTATCGGCTAAGCTGAAATGGATACCCGGGTACCTGGTCATTGACCGGACGGTTAATCGTGTGTGAGAAAGTCGCAAGGAAAGTTTTACGCTACGAATACCTGCAATCGCTGGCTCGATCCCCGCTTATGTACATTTTTTTTCAATACTGGTTATATTCTTTCATATATATTATAAACCAAAGGTAATGTAATGAAAAAATATGTGTATTTGCATGAATTTTTATCGAATTTCTAATGTTATTCAGCTGTTTACTCATTTTTATTATTACAACAGCCATTATTTTTATAATGATCGACTAGTAGACAGCCAAATAACATTGGAAATTCGCTAAAGATTCATACGAATACACATATTTTTTCATTATATTACATTTTAATTATAATATTTATGAAAAAATATACCAGTGTTGTATATACCAAAAATCACATAAGCGAGGCTCGATCCAGCGATTGCGGGTATTGAACGTTAATCACTCGACCGCCCCCGAAGAGGTACGAAGCTCAATGTCGCTACGCACCGGTACCTCTCCGTAGCTTAAAACTTCTCTTGCGATTTTCGAAAAAACAATTAGGTAGTGGTTTTTAATATTCGTACATCATGTTGTCCTAATGGACTACCAAAAGTAGACAAAGTTTGAAGAATATCCGTGATCCGAACGACGCGGCCTCCCCTTGTTAGCCCAGGACAATGGAATAATAATAAAAAATAACAATAGAAAATGCAGAATGCAGAAACATGAGAAAAGATTCTTTAGGTTCAATTCTAAAAGAAATATTAGTGGTACTTTATTTTATATACCATATAAAGACGTACAGTTTTGTCGTGGTTGCCGCAGCTTCCCACGCAAGAATTAATAACAATCTGTCCTAAATATTTATAAAATTTGCAAGTTCTTTTTTCATTCTTTTTTCTATAAAAATACAAAGCCCTCGTGGCATTCGGAGATGGTCGTATTTCTATATACACAAAAGTAATACAAAACTAAAACATACAGGACGGAATGTATGATGCAATATCTTATCATTAACTCATTGTACGCCGTATAATCCTGAGAGTTTCACTGTCCACGAGTAATCTTGAAATTGGACATTTTGTTTCGTCGTGCAGAAATTAAAATACTAATTTTGTACTCACAAAACGGGGACGTGTGTGAAGACACTTATCTACCGACATTATAAAAATAATTTTTTGTTTGTTCAAATGCAGCCAAAGAAAATATCAACTATACCTTGAATTTATGAGGATGAGAGTAAAAATGAATAATAGAGATACGGCTGTAACGTTAATGATCTCCCATACGAGTGAAATTCCCAGATAGTTGTACAGTAAGAACACTTTGGATGGTATTTTGTATAAACAGTCGTAATTCATAAAAAATCGAGTATAATCCAATTCGATGATTGTAACTCTGTCGAACGCGTGGAGTCGTACTCAGCGTCAGCTTTCAGGCGTCGGTAACTCGGCCAGAATGTACATTTAAATCTCAATGGACGGAGTGCGAATTGATATTCATGTTTTCATTAGAGATTCGTTTTGAATTAATTTCACGCCTCAGATTCTCTCGGGCTCTTAGGCTCATTTTCGAAGATATATATGCCCTCTTAAAAAATTGTATCGATTCCTATCCTAGTAATATGTTGTAGAACCAAAACTAGTTTTAAAAATTAATTTTGTACGCTTAAGAGTAGAGTGATAAACATTCTTGTGGACGGTTTTCCCTGGGATAAAAAGAGAAGATCCCATATTTCGTGCGCGAGTGTACGGGCACCGATTTACCTACGTATGTGATAAAAGATGACGAGTATCGAGAAAACGAGTATCCAGCTGGATTGCACGGAAGCAGCGCCGGCCAAACGGCACTTGAACATGTCGTACCTACGGAAACAAAGTACATATATAAAAATGTGGGACATTGTTATATATTCATCGTGGCTAACGCCCTTATGACTCACCTAGTTGGTACCTCGTTAACGATATTGTTGAACTCGGCCTCTACCAATTGCCCATCGTAATACGTAATAAGATCTTCGAAAGGATACTCGAAGCCCTGTTTGCATTCGCATTTGTATCCGCCGCTCTCGAACCCTCGTCCCAATATCGGTACGCACTATGAATCACATGTATTTTCATTTTAACAAATTGTTAATTAATTACTAGTGTTAATTGTGCTAACGTTATCACTATTCGTTGATCTATACTATTAATGACTGAAGGTTCAGTCGTTGTAATTACATATTATTATGGACAATGTCATCGGTATAAAAATTATATTATTATTATTATCGGAATTTAGCTATTGTTATTATTACTGCCATTGCTATCATTATTATTACAATCATAGCGATTACAAAATTAGGAATGCAAGCAATGAATGGCATATGTGGAAGGAGACTCACGTATGACGTTTTTCTGTCGCACTTATGTGTACCCTTGAACGCATTGGGAACGTAAAACTTGTCGTCACATTGCTTTATGTCCAACTGCAGCAAATTCATCGTTACGGCTACGACACCTCTGGAAGAGTTTTGAATGTGAGTCATCATTTCTGTTTCTTCATTTTCAGTTACCTTGCCCGGGATTGTACAGCACGATATAAAACGCTCGATTTATAATTTAGCCGTACACCAATACTTACTTAAATTCGAGTTTATCCTTAAGACGATCCCAACCGAAAAATGGCGACGCGTAGGTGATCACCCACTTCTGGACTTTGCCGTCGCAATCGAAGTACGGCGTGGTCCAATGGCCGTGATCCAAGTTCGCAGCTCTACGCAATTGAAGTAAACATTAGCATTGGTGCATATTCGGACCGAATAACGGGAGGGGTATTTGTTTTCTATATAAGATTGTGGGAACGCGAATTCCAAAAATACAGTAGCGAGAAAAACTGTATTTCTCAATGTTGCAATTCCACGGTGACAGAAAATTCGGTCGGAAGGGACACTTACGGGTTTGCAATTATTCATTGAAATACTGTTAATACTATTAATTCTACCGCCGTCGCAGTAGAATTTTGCGGACTTCTAGGGGTCAACACAGAATAAATGATAAATCATTGTTTAATGCAAATATGTAAGTCACGAAGTTCCAATTATGTTTGTGAGAAAATAAAAAATCTGATTGAAATTAATATATTTGCCATTTTCTTAAGTGTATACGCAACTTTGCCCAAAATCAATTTTTTTTAATCGGCATGCCTCTGATGACTTATAGTTACAGTGAGTTCTGGTCCCGGCATAGCGTGTAATGAAAAAATTGCAGTACTCTAGCAATAAAATTCGCCCGTTTCATATGAAAGAAATTTGAAAGGTATTTTTTCGTCTTTTTTCCAGAAGAATTGTAAATTGTCAATAAAGAGCACCCGCTTTTAACAAACAACTTCAAGGTCTCGATTGTAAGGTTTTACTGTTTTCTAAAGTACCTGTAGTCAGTCGGATAGCGCTCGTATTTTTTCTTATGTTCGCCAGTCTCATTGTACCGTATGTTCATTTTCAAAAAGAACTTTTCCAGCTCGTCGAAGTTGGCGGCCCAGCGTTGTTTCAAGAATTGGAACCAAGGCTTATTCGTGTAGACTTGTTCTGTAATAGAGTTGTAATTTCCAATTTGTTTGGGTTTCCTATTACATTACGAGGATATACATATGTTTAATTCTGAATACCTACCGCTATTCTCGAGTCTCGCCATGTCTTCGAGCTTGAACTTTCTCGCGTTCAACTGTGTCTTGTAAGCAAAGGGAGCAAAGAAGGTTCTATTGGTGAATTTGTTGCGATCCCAGTAAGTACCGGCGGACCATATTTTCGTGTCACCGAGAAGCAGAGCCAACGTTTCGCCAATCATTTGATCCTCCGTTAGCGGCCGATCAGCCACCCGTTTGCCAGAGTAAACTTCGAGCGGATCGGATATTTGGAGAAACGCGCTGATGAAGTTCGCCAGTCTCACCGCCATTTTCGCCTCGTTTTCGAAAAATTCCACCGCACCGAAGCCAATGTCACCAGGGAGGGTCAATTGTTGTTTCGTATATTTGGAACAAGTTTTTGGATTGACGCTCAATATAAATTTGAGAGCTTCATCGATATTCATCCTTTCGACCTGCAGAGCACTCGGGCCCGTAGAGTAATTGCGATACTGATAGAAAGATTCAAGATATTTTTCTCTAATGTACGGCGTCGCGTTCTTCCACTCAGCTGGCATCTTGTGAATCCCTGCGCAATCAAAACATCGTTTATTTTCGGAATAACCTGAGTAAAATACAATACGGCGCTTTGCGTCTTTTAAATATTTTCAATGCAAAGCTCGAACTCACATCCAATCTTGGAGCAGTCAAAGCCGTTGTAGTATTGCTCTTGAGTCGCACGTTCGATTATTTCACCAAGGTACGGCCGGCGCACGTACGACGGCAGTCTGAACGAGGGTTTACATCTGCACTGGTAACCGCCCCTTCGTAGTCCCCATCCGTGCAAGGGCTCGCACTATGCAAAAATCGGGCATTGCCTTTATTTTCCGTTTCGCGATATTTTATCAATATCGATTTGGAGCGGTTTTAGATGAGCGAACGTAAAACTAAGTACTCGGAGAATCAGTCAAGACTGAAGGAATAGGATTGATTTCGTGGTACATAAATAAAATGTTACCTTTGAATTTCACTTTTTAATAGCTGACTATTGTTCCCTCAAAATAATGTGCCCGTAGAAATTTACGTTTGATAACCGGAAGTAACTTTTTGTAATTGGTTAAGAGCATAACTTAAAGCTTTTGAACCCGATTCATTTCACCTTTTCGGTGCAGCTTCTCAACTAAGTTCCCATAGAAATACGTAGGAATTTGCTTTTGCATATATTTTGTTATTAACTTTTCACGATATGTTTTGTGACAGTACAGTGTCTTTCTAAGCGACTCACTTCAATCAAGAGAAAAAATGTTCAACTTATATACGAATTTCTTTCTTTTATGCCAGAACTGCATTCGCAGCTATTGTCATGTTAATTATGAGGAAATTGTTTTTTTTTTGTTCGCTGTCAATACTGAGGAACTGTCCATGCAAATCGTCCTCTGATCGGCTTTTAAGTTTGTCAAATTACCTCTGTCGTTTCTTTTTTGCATCTTGCCGTGTCAGCGAATCGATTCGGCCCATTGTTTCCCTGTCCTCGCGGACACTGGTTTATGTCGATCCTCTCAAGATCCATTTCCATCACCGTAACCGCCGTATATCTATAATAATGGCACTTTCAATAAAAGCATTTTTCGCCTTTTTCGACAGTTCATAGTTTCAAAAATAGATTGCAAATATTTTAAGGCCGTATCTCTAATACTTCCGGAATGGCAGGCCTCCTAAAGAGTATCCGCTCGTAGGGACAACATCGATAGTTGAATCTTTAAACTATGAACTACCGATTTGACATTGAAAAAAATGCCCAGTTTATAGACAAGAAAGGAGACGTTTTTCTTCGTAACTACGCCATTTCGTTGGTATTTGTATTTTTTTCGAAAATCCTGTGCCATTTTATAGTCAATTCCAGTTCAACGTTTTTTCCTTTTCTAGTTTCAATTACTCTATCGGCCAGAATTGTCTCAACAGTGGAGGAACTTTTTTTCGCGCCTCCGATGGCAGCGCAAAAGTCGCTTGAATCTCAATATTTTTATATGAAAAATATATTTTTGTATATACCAATATTTTGATCTCAATATAAAAAAATGATGCAATATAGATGAAATATATCCAAACATATTTTTAATTTGGCAAAACATCCAATTGACTACTTTTCGTTCAAAAAAATTGCGAAAATCGCTCAAATTTTCAGTGATTATACAGGTCCAGCCTCTCAAAAGACCAAAAATGTACTCTCACAATGTTCAATCTTAGATCTAAACATTTTAGAAGATCTTTAGCTGAACAACATTTCAGTAAACGTTGAACGGAAAATAAAACAAAGATAGAAAAGATAAGGATTCCAATTTTTCAGAGCACTGAAATAATACAAAGAATTTGGTCGTGTTTCCAGCTTTTTCCAAAGTCAATGTAGCCAATATTTAACTATTACACATTTTTATAAGCAACACATTATTTGGTATAAATCGATACTAATAATATTTTATCCCATCTACACTTGGATAATTTCTGCTTTCATGATAAGATAATCGCTCATTTCATGTATTGCGATTTAAACAGTTCTGAATCTGTCTTTGTATTGGGTTAGTTCCCGCTGAAATCCATGACATATAGCAACCTGAAAATTTGACTTACGTTGGATACTCTATGTGCCGATAGCCGGTGTGCCTTGGATAGATATCCGCAATTGGAACGACAGCAGCCACCAGCCATCTATTTGAACGTTTGCAATCGAAGTAAGGCCTTGTCCACTTAACCGGACCGGGGAACTCGTCCGCACCTTAACGACAATTATCACTCATTTATTTCATGGGCCTATGAACCATACACTTCCACAATGAATATATTCTTACCCGGTGGTCCATGGAAACTAAACGTTTCGTTTGTATTATTGGCATAACGAATTTCTATCTGGTACGTTGTTTTCGTGTCGTGTCTTTTTGCAACATTATCTGGTAACCATTTTTTGTACCTTAAAATAAAGCAGAAGAAAGTACACGTAAGTATCACGATAAATATGAATGCATGTTTACAAGAAAGATTCACTCCTAGCGACATTGATATGTGCCATAATTGATTTTCATTGCAGCAAGTCTGTTATCACAATTAAAAATGCAGAATCTATTATCTCAAATAATCTATAAATAATAGATTACAATAGATATAAAGAAATTTTTAAAACGTATATTCTTATGATTCATATCTCAATGTCGTCAATGTAATGTCGACATTTTTTCACTCAATTTAAATCCTATTATAAGATGATTAGTTTGTTCCAATATACAGTATAGATTAGAAAACAAGAATTCCTATATTGTATATTTTAGATATTATACTGGATTATCCTGGATACTGGATAATTTTGTTCTCTTGAACAATCTTCCCATATACAAATAAGTGATAACTTTTGGTACGCATGTTACAAGACATATAAAACAAGCAAATTGCATCATAAAATCTACTGCTACCATTCATTGATGCGGAAGGCCTCTTCAGTATAGTCCAAGCTTGGGCTATCCCGTGGAAAGGCTCCAAGATCTTGAACATGGAAAGTATTCCTGGTGGATATTCTCTCTATGTGAACTGGATCGTTGAAGTCGTCAGCTCTGTAGGTTCGTGGGGCAAAGCGTGGCATGGTCTTGTTAAAGAAGCCACGATAAGAGGGCGTGTAGGACATATGTGGTGCGAAGTAAGTGGCAGATGCATTGATGTGAGAATTGGCGGACACATCAGCCACGGATGAGAGGAAGTAATACATCATCCCTGGATCGTAAGTGTCATTGATCGCAGGTCTTATAAATCTCGATTGAAGTATGTAACTCCAAAAGAAGGAACGGCTGAGTGCCATGTTGTGTAAGTGAAGCAGGGCCGTTCTGTTTGGAAATACGGGATTAATGTTTACGTCTTTGATGTCGGGCAAGTGGGAGACTGTGTCTTCGGGCAAATAGAGCTCTGTCAAATGTTGTATCTCGCAATTGTCCCCGGTTACTTTGTCCATTCGATGACGTATTTCGTCAAAGGCGTCGCGCGGCTGCCACTCGTATTGCCCGACAACGCCCAGCCACAAGAACGCGGTTACGACCACCGCCGCTTCCAAGAAACACCCCATTGCCGCGTTTTCGCTGCACCGAAGTTGCAATGAAAACTCCTGAGTCTCCTGGATTATGCTTTCAGGTTATCCTGCTTGCGATCACGTGGTGGACATTATCAAAGATTCGCGTATATGTTCAGTTTTCGCGACGATTGAAACTTTTCGAACACCAACCCGACACGCCCGCAAGCCTGTAGCTTGCATAAAATCACTCTCGACGGACGCACACCAGCAACTAACTCGTATCGAGTGTAAACGCCCTCGACAGTCATCAGCGCATTTATATCGTGTATGAGCGCGCCATTGGGTATATTTGCATGAATAGAAAAACTTTATCGATAGACGGTAATAGCTTGTTTGGGCGTACTCTATGGATACAAAAAAAGTGTAGCGGTTACCCAGATAACCATGTGCCGCTCATGTACCGCTCAGGAAGAGTCACTGTACCGACATTGTACCCTCCACGTACGTGTGAACGGTACCGGTACAGTACCAGTACGGTGTACTGCTTCTGTACATACCGCCACGGAGGGTTAGGGTGGGGTGGGGCCCACTGTGTACGCATTTGGAAATTATTCTATTTATTGTACACTCACGATCTTACCATATACTTAACATAGACTTATATGTCTAATGTGTTATGACCGGTATCGTAATAATCATCCACATACTAACCATAATGAATACCTAATTCATACATTATTCTTTAATTATTCAAAAGATGTATGTGTTACCCCCTTAAAAATGCTTTCTAGTCGAAACAGGAATAGATTTCACTTTTCTATTAGTACATTTTCAGTATGGCGTATCTCCACGGTAGCGGTACGTCGTACTGAAAATGTACCGTAGTGCATTCGCAGTATGACGTGCCGGAGATGCGCCGTACGATAGTACACTGTACCTCCACCGTCGAGGTACGTTGTACTCTGGTACACCGTATTCCCACATTACCGGTACTGTACGGGTACAGCGTACTCCACATTTGGGATACGCCGTACTAATGGTACGTTTGGCTATCTGGAGCGCTTCGAGAATTTTGTGCCTCGTGCCAAATGCATATAGTAAATAGATAAGGAATTAGCGCGAGCATTCGATGTGAAATGCACGAAATAATACGTGGTACTTCTCCGTCGCACTTAAGCATGATACTTGTTATCTTGTTTCCTAGCATTATGCAGTAGTTCGCGAGATGCATAAATGTTGCTGCTGACAACATAATAAATCACTCGTAAAGCCGTTACTATATCCACTCCGTGAAAGAAAGTGCCACGACAAGCAGTTCCAACCTAGACGGTACGAGAGTCTGTCAAGGCGCCGCGACTTACATAATAAATGTAAAAAAGAAATTCTGAACGATTTTCGAGTCGCTTGTTGAAAAATTTGAGTTTGTCGCTCGTTGTTATGCGCCATTCCTTTCCAAAAAGTATTAATTTTTTTTCGTTATAATGGTATTGAACAATCGTTTCACCCGGGAAGAGGCTCTGAGAGTAGTGAACGATAGCGAAGATCGACCACACGTCAAGAGTGCTCTTCAGGTACTAGAGCAATGTTATGACAGGTGAGGAAACCTAAAGTTAATCATACTGCCGTTCTCGTTCTGCTTTTTCGTGAGAGTTTCCGCATTTTTTACATCGTGACAGGTACAAGGACAAAGAGATCTTTTTGAGCTTCAATGGAGGGAAGGATTGCACCACTGTGCTTCATTTGGCTGCCTGCATATTCAAACTCCGCGGTGTTTCACCCCCGTTGTGCTTCTATGTGACGGAAGATCCTTTTCCTGAGGTTGGCTCCTGAGCTGGAGCACAGGCATTTCATATTTGTTGCTTACTTCTTTGAACGTTTTTTTGCCTCGCAGGTCAACGCATTTGTGGAAGAAGCCGCATTGTATTACGACTTAGAGCTTGTAAGGAAAAAGAAACCGATAAGGTCGGCGCTCTGCGCATTGCAAAATGAAAGAACCTCTTTGAAAGTGACCCTAATGGGTACTAGAAGAGGCGATCCTGGTTCCGACAAACTGGAGGCCTTCACACCCACAGACAGTGGATGGCCCAATGTCATGAGGGTCTTTCCCATATTGGACTGGACTTACAATCAGGTCTGGCAATTCTTGCTTGATTATAAAGTACCGTATTGCAATCTCTACGATCGAGGTTACACGAGTCTGGGTTCGAGAGCCACTACCACTCCCAATCCTCTGCTCAAACGCTCCGAAGAGTATTATCTGCCTGCCTACATGCTGAGCGACGACACGACCGAGAGAGACGGAAGAAGATGATGCGGGCAGACCCTTAGAATGTGAACATTCGGTTTCTTTAGACAATTCTTTAATCATTCATGACACAGATCTGATTCGTTAAATTAATTATCATCGCACACAATCCGGATCGTACTGTCTTGAAAGTAAAAACTCTCGTGTTTATATTTCCCTTCAATAGTCTAAATCCACAAGGGATTTCTATTTTTTTTTTATAGTTGGATGGCATTGATGTGAATAATTGAATATTTGGATGGGCATTGATGTGTTAATATCTACATTTACATTAGTCACATTGTAAATTCTGATTGCAGTGCTTGTAATCATTTTTCCAATACGTCGTGTACGTTCAATCGAAAGAGAAAATAATACTGGACTGCTAACATTAGCAGACTGCTAAACCTAATTTGATTTTCCTGATCCCTGATACTCAAATGATACTTATTACTAAAATGTATCACTGATGTTGCGCGTTATAAATTATATTCGTACTTATCAGTTTTGACTTTAATTTTGGCGTTTGAAGCTGCTTTTCCTGAGATAACGTACAGTATTAAATACGCACAACTTTATTGGGGAAATCGGCAGCTGGAGAAATTTCCCCATTTTTATAATCCACACTAGCGCAAAATACCGAAGCGTATTTCGACGTAGTCACAGAACGCTGCAGGAATGGGAAACAATTGTACAAAATTTATTTAAGGCACAACACCACTGTGACGCCCTGCTTTTTTGCCATATTTCAAGAATTTTTTTTGTGGGAAAAAAGAGATATTCGAAAAAAAGAATTTTTTTTCGTTATTTATTGAAGATACATAAAAATTTTTTTTCAAATTTTTCACGCCACATGATGACGCTGGGGAAGATCCCGCGTCAGGTACCGTTGCCTCTGCAATTGTTCGCGGCACGCAGCAGAACTGTCTTCAAAGTCGATCTGAAAAAAAAATACCGAGTACTTTCGTTAAGAATATGATATTTTGAAGAGAAGTACACAGGGATTTGAAAAAATATTGATTTTTAAAAAATAGGCACGCTTTTGAAAGTAAAGGACGATTTTCGAGCAAAATTTCTCGTCGAAAATAGACTATAACTTTTTTTATTATTGAGATATCGAAAAAATCCTATGCACTTGTTCAGATAATCTAGTTTTATTGATGCAGTCTAAATTTTGAGTTTTAGTTAAATTTGGAGTTTACTTACGAAAGTTAAGCTTTAGGTTTGTTAATTTATGTGATAAATTGGGAAAATTTTTTTTTATCTTTAATCAGCGATGCCGGCACCATAGAGCTGGCCTTCAAGAAGCAAATCATTATCCCCAGTATCTTTTCTCGAACTTGTAGAGGCTGTTCTTGCCTCTTTTGCAGCGTCTGTGAGCGAGCGCTCCGCCATTTCGATCCGCGCTGCGTCGATTTCAACGCAAAAATTGAAATAATTTGGGCCGATAGTTATCCCCAACATCTCCAAAACTTTCATGAGGCTTCTCAGGCCATCATTGAATAACGATACCACGATATCAGCTGCAATATCGACGATTTTTTTGTGCAATATCGACGATTTTTTTGCTCCCGGACTGACACTTGGGGGCTATTGCCCAAACTGATTTGTTGTAGCTTTCGTTGTTGTTTTGCGTAAAGCCGCCCAAACAACGCTGCAGCAAATTATTTCTGCTCAAATTTTCGAAGACTGGGAAAATACCTGCTGACCCTGAGGCGCGCAGCTGCGCGGGACCCCGAACGTAACGGAGCGCTGCACCGCTCCACAAAATATTCCATATCTCCGAAAATAATTATTTTTTCGACCTGGGTTCAACGGCATCTTAATCTTAAATGTATTTTAGATTTTTCTAGATGGTTTTCAAAAAAATCGATTTTTTGAAGCCATCACAGTGGTGTTAACGTATTGACTCGAAAACGAAAACATTCTGGTGTAGATGAGAGTATATCCTTCCTTCACCGAATATTTTTTAAAACTTCTTGGTACTGCTCTCTTGCTATACATCTATATTGAGGAATCCCTTAGTATTTTACCCGAAGATCTATCCCCGAAACTCGACAAATTCAGCTGCGGAAGGGCTCAGCGCAACATATTTGAATGAACTGTGGTACGCGACGATCGCATATGGAAAAAAATTTAACGAAAATATCATGCTCTCCGTCGTACATATTTGGATCAATCAATTATCAGTACATCTTGAAAGATGCATTAATGTGTTGAAAAAAAGAACTTTAAAGTCCATCGATCAGTACACAGGTTATTATAGTGATAGTACTGGTCATCAGGTATTACTCATTCGGTGTAGTGTCACATTTGATATTTCGTCACTGTAATAACTTCGAAAAGGACGTTGTTGGACGCTTTGTATCAAGCAATCAATAAATCGAAAGAAAATGAACATGATACATGTTTTCTCAGTAGCTTTTTATTAATTCGCCGTTCTGCACTATTATTTATTGTATTATAATCGGCCATTGAAACAATCTATCGTAATCGCCGATAATAACGCATACGTATGAGTTGGCTCAGGGGAAACCCGTTTGTTTCTAATCTTTGATGAGAAACACGATGGTTTCCATTGTCATTGCGTGTACGTGTGCATGACGTTGCCATTTCACAATCACAATCATGTTCAATTCGTGCAGTGGCCTTATCCTCAGTTCTCGCTCGTTGCATACACAACGAAGCGGAAAACGAACCAGCATACAACCTCATTTCTATTACGTAGTCCGATTTTGTAATTCACCGATTCATATCTTTCTCATACTCATTGCACAAAAATAATTGTTCTGGTATTTCACAAAAATATATATAGAGTTATACGAATGTGTCGGTTGACCAATTGTTTATTTATTCTCGCGAATACTGATATTTTGTGATTTCCTACGTTGTTCATTGTTGTTTAATTCGTCTCACGGTTCGATGAGTCTCCAACGAAGCAATGCAAATTTTTCGTTGATGTCTGTCTTAAACTGATAAGGTTCATCTAGACGTTATTGACAGCGAAAGCCAATGCGAATAACTTGCCCGCACGGCTGAAAGACAAATGAGAAACGTATAATGCTCGAATTAGCAAAAGAATGCTTCGCTTGTTGGCGCATACAGAACTGAAGACAATAATGGCCGGGTACTCCCTTCAACCTAAATCGAACTTTGGATTCCCGTTATTCCGTTTCAAAAATATAATCGAGAGATTGTACCGAGCTTGAACTGGGCCGGAGGCAACGGAAATTGAGGGTTTTGATTCTATCTCAGAAAAGGACTGCTAGGTGCGCGACGATAGGGGGATGTACGAGAGAGAAAGGAATCATATAAACTGCTCAGAGAAACAGCAGGAAGTGTATCGTGGCAATTGAATTGGACAGCAAAAATTAGATCGGATGATTCTTCGTTTAAAACATTGTTTGGTATTGCAGCATTGCAGAGGCATTGGAAGCCTAATGTTTAGTCAAATTTCTTATTCCATAAGACAGAATATGTATTCTGTTTTCATATTTTTTCAGTTATTTTAGTTACATTGTATAGTATGGGTCGCGTATCTCTTCAGCGTATATGCAAACTGAAAAAAGTCACAGTAGACGCAAAAAGTGTCGCTTCAAAATGGCTGATATTACCGCTTCGTCCAATTCCCCTTTTACCAATACATTTCATTTTGGGTTCTCTTAGTTTTCCGTTCGTCTTCCTCAACTTCTCTTCTTTTTGAAAATGCCCCTCCGATCCTCTCTTAATCTCTTCACTTCCACGTTTAAACCATCGTCACAATATCGCGGAACACAATAAAATTTAGGACGAGTCAATAAATTGCGTAAACTCAAATCGCAGCGTAATTGCTGTTTACAGTTAGCGTATTTCACTAACTGACGTTTACTGATTTGATTTTTATCTATTCTGTGTATCATTTACTTCACTCGTCCTCCAGTACTATAGTCACTTCTCGAATGGCATCCGCTTATCGGTCTTTTTTTTCGCAAGAACACATGTTCATGATTCGCATTAGCAGAACGGCAAGTCACCGAGTTGCGCGACAATCGCATCGAGATGAGGAAATATGGACATATCATTGGCACCTGGATGGGCAATGTTGTAAAGCACAAGACAATAATAATAAAATAGTTTTACAATCGATTTTTGTTTTTTGGTGTATGCATTTTTCATCCTTCGCATCCTGTTACAAACAATATATTTATTAACATATTTCATACCGCTTGTCATCATATTGACATACTATTCTGAAAAATGTCGATAATGCAAATGCACGTTGTCCGCGATTTTGTCCAGCCCGTATTCTGTGTAACAGTATGATATTGGAATAATCGGAAGCCACCGCATTTAGGTACACGAGTATTCATAGGTGAAGGTAACTTTGTACGAGATAAACCTGTAATGATACGAGATACACGTACATGTACCTTTTGTTATTGAGACGATTTTCAGCGAGAATTATTCTTCGGCTTATGTATAAAAAAGTAGTTTTCATCCATTCGCGTTATTGATGTACGAGGATTTATAATATCATCTCATATACAAGTGTTTGAACAAAGGCTGTCATGCTGCATCCTTATTGTTGGATTACGTATAATTGGATAATTTTTTATTCATATTTATGATTATTACCAAGTTGCGGGAGAAGTCTTGCGACACGCGTACATCTGACGAATTTGGCTTTTGAAAGATCATCGGATTTTTTTCTTTGGTGTTTCGCAACTTTTATTCGCGTTAGAAATAATAATAACAACTATAGGCGTAACTGTACGAGATAATCGAACGGAGAGGATTATTCTATTGCGAGGAATCATTCTGATTACAGTATTTCAGCTTACAAAAAAAAGTATTAAATCTCTGAATTCTTAACTCTACTTTGACTTGTTGTTTTACTTCTTTGGTCCTCATCGTCATGCGTTTGTACGGAAGCAATATTATTGTAGATACACGGAGCTCTTATCTAAACGGCTATACCGGATACGAACGCTCGCGCTCTGAAGTAAAATATGCGTATTTTCCTCTAGACTTATCTTCGTAATACGCAGTCTCGGAATTCCTGCCATTACCGATAACCAATTTAGGGATGAAGCTAACGAATTGGCAGCGCAATTGACAGGAAACGAATGAAAATCGTGAAAAATTCTTTTCAAATTTGTTACGGCCATGCAGAAGATCGACATAACCTCACAAAATTTCAAACGCAGTTCTCTCATAGATGATTGTTTCATTTTAAAAAACGAAGCATCAGGACCTGTAGTAACCATGGATGCAGAGTATCGTTCTTTTCTTTTATGTTAAAAGATTTCAATCCTTGAGAAATCTCGGTTTAAATTTTTCGAGCTGTCATTCTCTCACACGCGTATCACGTAGTAAATCTTCTACTTCGCCGTAAGAATGTATGGGAGATGCAGTCACAGGCGTAACAAGCTGAACTTTCACGGTCTCCTATATATGACCGAGAGACGTGTAATACGTAGAAGAAATCCTGAATTTCGAGTTAGAAGTGAATTTTAAACGTTTGCTGCACCTGAACCGTTAAAGAAGAAGATATAGCACAACTTCGGTAATAATTATTTACGCTACAATAATGGAGTAAACAATCGTGGATTTTTCCACGTAGTTTCTTTCAATAAGAGGGGGCCGCACCCGCGACAAAATTTCGACGCAGCCTCGGTTCGCGTCGGTAAAACAAAATTAGCACGAGTTACAGCAATCTACGGCGAGGCAACATTGTCGCTAGCGTCCGGAAAGCCCAGACGAGCTTCATGTATCAGAGTATATTCGTATATACGTACACAGCGGAAATTTCGGGATGTGCGCCGTGCTGGCATTCGCGAAAACGAAATGTCACAAATATCGGACGATATTTTCTCAAAATCGTAAAAAATGACTTACAAATTATGGTTTTCCATGGATCTCCAAAAATATGTGACAGAATCAAATGGTTAGGGTCTTAAAATATGGCTACGCGGCTCTTCTTTCCTCCAAGTCATAATTTTCACCAAACTTTATATTTTATAGCATTTCCATCACGACGCTCGCATGGTAATACAAACTGTAATTTTTTTTCGATTTGAGAAATTTGAAATTCTCGGGAGCCATTTAGGAAATCCCTGAAAAATTATCACCCTGATCGGCGGACTCTAGGGGAGGGTGTGCGGCTCCCTCTCAATTAATAAAATACACAAAAAATATGAAACATTCCGTACCATTGTCACGTCTCAAGATTTTAAGATTTGTCTCATCATATTAAACAGTACAGCAACGGCTCATAAAGAATCATGCGGTACTACTGTGACTAGAAATTATGAAAATGTTTCAACGAGATAATGGACGGATCCAAAATTGTACAACCTTGAAACAGATGTACAGTATTGATTCAATTTTCGGCCGCCACATGGACATATTGGTGAGACTCCCATACATCCTCAAACATTCACTGAAGGTTTCCGTTGGTTACGAATGAACAATAAATAAAAGTTTTATGCGAATTGACTGTAGACGATAAGTAAAACGTACATTGCAAGAAATGACAGGTTGCAGGCATAAAATTAGATCCGAAACGAAACGCCTGCGTAAGGAGCTATACAGAAGGAATCAGAAGCCAAATTCGTGGATTAACAATGATTCTTTGCTCTGACTATATATACATACACACATGCATACATACACGCATATCCATACGAACAAGACAAAAAAAATCTTGCAGTAATAATGGCGTGACTTTGGATTTACTGTGCAAGTTTTTGTTCTGCTCTTCCCTTCTTTCTTCTTCTAGTACACGGCCATATAATATATCTACAATGAAAATATCCAAACCCCATTGTCTTGTTCGAGATTTGGTGACCTGCTACGTATATGGCAGATGTTTCATTGCAATTTTTTATTCATTACAGAAACCCTTTTTTACAAAGAACCACGTGCATGGTTCACTTGTTCACACCGGGCGCTTTTTTTGTATGCTATCACAGTCCAGCAGCTTTACCACGCGCATAAATACTCCTATTTGTATCCTCGACGTACACAGTTAACGTCCAAAAAATTAACCCTTTTATCGACGTTGAAAAATAATTGTTCCTCTTATCTCAACATATTGCCAAACATGTCGCAAGTCTCAGAGTATTATCAAACACGCATATCTACTTATTTGGGTCGATCATAGTCACAAGTTTTACCAAATAATTTACTCAACAATTACTTTGGTTGTTTGAAAAAGAAGAGCTATCGCCGAATCAATGGAACCTGCTTAAACGTACTGCGAAAAATTTGAAAAAAATGAAAGCACCCAACGGGCAATTCTATGAAAGTAATAGGATTAGTGGATTTCGTGGATGACTTGAGTATAAAAACGTTTAACAAGAAACCAACCAAATGGTCACCGGTACTCGGACCATTTGAAATTCCCTGCTAAATTTCCCGACATAAATCAGGACCTTACAAGTTAATAGAAAGATACAGGGAGATTGGATCGACGTGCCAAATTGAAGCTCTCCATTGATTCCTGAAGACTACAACTTTCATTTCTACAAATCGAAATAAATAAGAAAGTTATCATAGGTAGTAACAAAACCACGGCCCGATCAATCCATAAATTTCACTGAATAATGGATACTCGCGTTGAACAAATGACTAGACGCAGTATTTAAGAGAACACAGTCCTTATTGGGAAATTACGTAACTTCAAAAACTAACCACCCACATTTCGTTATCAACTCGTGACGACGGCGTCCAGTTGAGAGAAACTCATTTCGAGCACGAAACGATTATCAACGAGTAACAAACCGACGTAGAGTTTTTTTCGCTCGACTATGATCTATTGGATTCATACTCTAACACCGACGCCAGAGGTTCCTTTGATCTCATTGGCAGACTCGTACGTCGGTGTACAAATGTCCATTGGTGTTGGTATAGCAAGAGGAGCCAGTCTCGAATTAGCCATGAAAATTGAATCCTGCATTATGCAGTGTTTGCCAGATCTAACGCACGGCCTGCTTCGGTGAACCGATGCCTCGAGTCGAACCATGGCGCGATGATAATTTTTGAATACCGATTCGCTTGACTTGCTCTGTCCATTGTTGTGATCGTCGTTGAAATGTGACTTCTCGCATGGCTGCGATCTTTCGAGATTCACGGACGATACCGAGCAATGCTCCATCGGCGTTGTAGACGGAAACGGGGTCGGTTTGGTCTCGTCAACTAAGGGAAACGAGATGTTACCAACCGGATTTTCGAGATCCTCGAGGGACGTGAACACTTCAGAATTTGTGACGGACGATGGTGGCTCGAAAAATGATTCGCGTAGGGACGAGGTCAGTGCATTCGGACAAACGAATGATCCGAGGCACGTCACATCATTCAGGTCGCTCCCGCTTGCGCAACTCTCGACGTTGTTCACCGAATAGGAAGAAGGAGATTTGCTCTGATGATCGTTCACACTCGCCGATAGTACCTCTTGAGATCTCGAGGACTCGGACCATCGGAGATCGGAGGGTCGCCTTGAGCTGAATCTCGTTGAGTCGTGCTCCGCGAATATTGTTCCCGATGGACGCCTCTCCCGGCTTTGCTCGGTATTACTGAGCAGAAGAGCCGCTTCAAGCTCTTCGGGTATTAATGCGCCAGATGGCGCTGCAACGACGCGACAAACTGCATCGTCGACCCAACTTTGCGATCCTGACACGGTCGCTGACGTCTCAATCGTGTTTTCGTTCGTATTGTGGTCCAGATCTTCGAAATTGAGAAGCAAAGTATTCGAATGTCCCGAAGGACATCGTGGAGAGATTACCCGAGTCGGACGTCTCCTCGACCCTGTACAGACGTCCAGTGGATTCCCCATTGCTAGGCCGTATGAAGTCTGCACAAATAGGAAAATGATATGAAGGCGACGATAAAAATTATGAGAAAAAGTAAACGTCTGCAATGTGGAACGTAGCCTTCACTGTGAGTCGAAGTGTGCTCACAATAACAGTAAGTAGAATAGTGTTTAGTACAATGTCAATTTTTATACGGTTTTGTGTATGTTATTTTCAATTTATATTACATTTTATATTACACACTTGAGTATGACATCTATATGTATATGTATGTTCGGCACACAAATGAATCGTATACGATATCTAAACTTTCCAAAAAACGCGATTACACGCGCTACGTGTTTTGAATATAGCCGTAGTGTATCATGGTTTTTAGGTATAATGCGATTGGAATATTCAAAAGAAGATGTTTATTCGTGTTGATATCTACAATTACGCGTGTTACGCGCAATAAATAATAAACTTGGATTTTTAGCGTTGTGGTCCCAGCAAGGTATGAGCAAAGGCATGACCATCCTGACAGGTACGAATCGTCAGTTCGAAAAAACTTTCACAATGCTAAACGAAGTAACTCTGCTATACTTACTTTCTTATCACTGCGGGAACATATTGTCAACGGTTGTCCTTCCTCAACTGAGTGAAGGGGAAGTGCTTCGACTGGGCTGGTTGGTTCCGAATGGATGACTGGTACAGCGAGGCTGTCTACGAATCGTGGGGATCTTTTGGGGCTGACCCTCCCATGACAGCAAGCCCTCCCGATAACGCTTACCGATGCCGAATGCCTCAGGACCTCTTGCCTCAATCTTGCTTTGCCAGCTTTTGGCGGAACAGGCATACTTCTCGTACTGTTCCGCGTTCTTCGATCGTCGATGCTGGAAGAGAGGTTCGCAAGTCTGTTGGTGGTCAGTGTGATCTGTCGATTAGCGTATTTCAAAGTGGCGCTTTGATGTTCGGTCATCTGGAAAACGTCGATGCACGTCGTGGAAGATGCGCCGGAATCTTGGGTTGTTTCGTCCCGTTCCAAATTCTGCGGCACCGGTATGGCGCAGGTATTGTCCAATGATCGCTTCAGACTATTGATCCTGCGACATTGAAGAGTCTGCCGATGGGGCTGCCTGGTCGCTGCAGCATCACAGCGGAGGCTCCGAAGGGACCAACCTTGATTGTCATCCTGATCGGAATATCTCGATTCTTGAGCTTTTGCCACCAGAATGGAAAGACCATTGCCCTGCGTAGTTTTTAAATTGGGATCCGACATGGAGGATAAATTGGTGTTTCTCTGTCGACGAAGCGAGGTATCTTCGGGTGATACTCGATCTTTCGTAACTCGCCTCGGTTCTCCACCATTATTTTCTGGATGCAAGGTCGGATCGGACATTGTATTCAGGCGTACAACATTCGTGTTGGCCTCGTCCTCGCTCTTGAGATTTTGATAAGAGACGAATCTAGGCTCCTCCAATCGACGACAGAACGCCGATGTTGGCTTCTGGCAGCCAAGCCTGTTGCTTAGACACTTGAGATTCTTCAGCTTGTTGAAAGTTGGATCGAAGATGTACTTGAGATGCTTGATCTTGTCGATGTTGTGATTCGAGTCAATCAAATGATTACGATCAATCGCGTATTCCGGACTCAGCATTTTCGTCAAATCGTGAATATCCTCCTCTACAACCTCACCCGAGAGGCTACCGATGGAATATCGCCTGCTCGGCTCAACACCCTCCGGGGATATGTCGATATCGATGGCCCCAATCTCACCCATTCTGGGCCTCGATCTTGTCTCTTGGCGCTGATGAAACGTCGTCGGGTGTTGCTTCGCGGCGAAACAATCTTCGACCGGTGGTGGACGTGTCTCGTGGCTCTTATTCATCTCCGCAAGCTCGTAATTCGTATTCGAGCCTCGGCGTATCGGTGAACAACCATAACGACTCGGATGTATGCCGAAACGCGTGACAACGTCCTCGGCTATTTTCGACGCGGCAACCCGCATTTCGCCGTGATGAAACGCGTATATCCAAGGATTCGCCGCGCTGTGAGACAATATTGGAAGACCCAGCCACACAACCGCCCATTCCGTTAGGATCTTTGTTCCGCAAAAAATGTCCAGAAGCATACAACCCTGAAAAAAAGATAGTTTTAGGTGTCGTATCAGTTATAGATGTCGCTGTTTCAAAAGGGGGGAAACTTGTTAGGCTGTAATTAAGGAAGTCATCGAAGTTCTCTCTTGAAAACGGATCGAAGTTCAGACGAACTATCGGATACCTTCAATTCCGTTCAGATAAAGGCAAACAACGTTCACCGCAGAATTCGTTCAAATGTGAACTTTAAATTCGTGTGACAGATCTCTAGCAAAAATACGTTAAAGCGCTCAAGTACCGTAACGTGGGGCTAGTTAGACACCTTTTTTTCCACATATTTTAGTATTCGAAGTAAATAAATAAAGTTAGGGCAATAAACGCATGTCCATCGTACCGACCTAACCGTTAGGATTATATAGCTATCATAAATTATTGAAAATATTCAATGCACGCAAGGTTAAAAATGTTTAAAAGTAATATTCAAGTAGCCCCGTTGCCCAATTTCTTAAACATTAGATTTTTTTAAATTGGAAAATCGCTTACTTTGCATGTTAGGTGGTCAAATTTTCCCTTAAAATATAACCGAAGGTTTACGGATGTACATTTTAGGTATACGCATCTGTGTTACCGAATCAAAACTGGAAAACACGATAAATAATTTAATCAACACTGTTAAACTATGTAAAATAACGCTATATAAAATTGTGTATTTCAAATAATTTATTTCTTCTTCCTAGCATCTTTCGTACTAACGTAGGTTAGTACGAACGAGGCATTTTCGACATCCCCATCCGAACTGCGTCCATAGCTTTTTTCATGTCCTCAAGTTTGTAATTGATATAGAGTTTTGACCCTGGAGTTTTTTTTTATACATGCGCACCATTTTTGAACCCTAACTACATGAAGCAACAAGATGCAAACATAAAATAAACAAAAGAAGAATGAAGTGTGTCCGTGTCGCGCCGGGGTGTTCAAATAACCCCACTTTACGGTAAAATTCGTACAGTGGGTAAAAAATTGTTTGCGCGCCTCGTCGTTTTTAAATTATTTTCTGTACAAAAATGAAACGCTTCAAATAATTTCTGTATTCGATCTCATATCCTAAACAAACAGGTTATCTGCCTACATAAAATCTTGGGAAAATACGAACGAAAAAATGAAGCCGAATGCATAACAATTTCATGTGAGGTGTACAAATTCTTTTGTTATTTACTACATTTCAAATCGGCTAAAAATTTCTAGAGCGTTTGAAAATAATTATCTTTCACTGTATCCTGAGTACGGAAATTGCGTCTTAAAGCTGGGAAACGCAAAAACGCGATGTTCTTGATTACTCGAAAGTTCTGCTGTAACGGTAATTAACCTGGAACGGCAGCCAGAGGACGAGGAATGCTCCCACGGTGACAGCGAGAGTCTGACCGTAACGCGGCAATGCCATCGTCTGGGTCTGATGTCTGAAGGATAATTCGACCGTGTATATCGCCCGAGCGTGGGCGCGGGCCACCAGATAAACGTACATGTAACAGCCGAGCAGTACAAGTGCACTCGGCGCCCATACCGCTAGTACGAGAAAAAGTTGCACCGGTGGCCGAATGGCTGCGCCGAAACGACAACTCCCACTGTGAATCAGAAACAATTTCGTAGAATTATATGAAAGTTGTATGACATCCATTCATATGACAGATAAATAAGGTTAAAGGTTCTTCTCGGAAGAAAACCGAACTTTCTGCTCGCGGAAAAACTCTTTATAGGAAAAAACAAGTTTCTTTCACAAAAGATCCTTTTTTTTTATTCTCGCGGGAAGTTCTTGGTGGTGCAAAATGATGTTTCTCTCCTACGATTCTAGTAAGTGAAATCGAAGGTCTTCTTACGACAGAAAGGATATCCACGTCGTATTTCATGCATCATGGAACGAGCAGTTCTTCTGCGACTGTAAAGTTGTAAATTGCATTGCGGAAACGTGTCCAAGAATCTTGATGAAACGAAGGTCTACCTTTCCGAGCGAATACATAAAACAGTTTTAGTTCAACTTTGGAAAAAACTCCTCGAAGGCGATTCCGTAGGTAATCCAAACAATGATCCGATGACAACGAAATTCCTCGGTAATGGTTTTAACGTTAATAGTGAATAATTAACGCTGTACTGCGGAATGTATGAGTATGAGAAAAATAGGTGAATTTTTCGAAAAGTTATTTTCAAGGGATTATTAATGTTAAGGACAAAGGAAAATCTTCAAGCTCTGCGTCAGTGAATTCTATAGAGCGTGATGATGTATTTTTTCTACGAAAAACGTAAGGCAGGATTCTGCTTTCAAACTGAGAAAATAATTAATCTTTTTTTACATTTTTCGAAAGTAAATATATTCAATAATATGCTCTCAAAATGGTGCAGCCATCGCTGATTAAGCGTGAATTGATTTTTCAGTGATTTTTGCCTTTATAAAAACTTTAAGGCACAACACCACTGTGACCCCCCTTTTTTTGGCATATTCAAAAATGTTTGTTTGTGGAAAAAAAAGAGATATTCTAATTTTTTTGTTTTGTTCGTTGTTTATTGAAGATACATTAAAAAAAAATTTCAAATTTTTCACGCCCCATGGTGACGCTGGGGAAGCTCCCGCGTCAGGTACTGTTGCCTCTGCAGTGGTTCGCCGCACGCAGCAGAACTCTTTTTAAAGTCGATCTGAAAAAAATACCGAGTGTTGTTAAGAATATGATTCTTTGAAGAGAAGTACACGGGGTTTTGAAAAATTATTGATTTTTTAAAAATTGGCACGCTTTTGAAATTAATGGGCGATTTTCGAGCAAAACTTCTCGTCGAAAATAGACTATAACTTTTTTTTTATTATTGAGATATCGAAAAAATCCTGTATACTTGTTTAGATAATCTAGTTTTATTGATGCAGTCCAAATTTGAAGTCGATCGGATACAAATTGCTCGAGTTCTTCTGCGTGCCATACTCAAAAAAGTAATTTTGCGAAAAATGCGTTTAAAGTTTTAGGTTTGTTAATTTATGTGATAAATTGGAAATAACATTTTTTACCTTTAATCCGCGATGCCAGCACCATATAGCTGACCTTCAAGAAGCAAATCTTCGTCCCCAGCATCTTTTCTCGAACTTGTAGAGGCTCTTCTCGCCTCTTTTGCAGCGTCTGTGAGCGAGCGCTTCGCCAGCTTGATCCGCGCTGCGTTGGTTTCAACGCAAAAATTGAAACAATTTGGGCCGATAGTTATCCCCAACGTCTCAAAAACTTTCATAAGGCTTCTCAGGCCATCATTGAATAACAATACCACGATATGAGCTCCAATATCGACGATTTTTTTGCTCCCGGACAGACACTTGGGGGTTATTGCCCAAACTGATTTGTTGTAGCTTTCGTTGTTGTTTTGCGTAAAGCCGCCCACACAACGAGGCAGCAAATCGTCTCTGGTCAAATTTTCGAAGTCCCGCAGGACCTGGGAAAGACCCGGTATACCTGCCGACCCTGAGGCGCGCAGCTGTCCGGGACCCTGAGCGTCACGAAGCGCTGCACCGCTCCACAAAATATTCAATGTCTCCGAAAATAAGAATTTTTTCGGCCTGAGCCCAACGGCATTTTAATCTTAAATGTATTTTAGATTTTTCTAGATGGTTTCAAAAAAATGGATTTTTTGAAGCCGTCACAATGGTGTTCTCCCTTAAGTGCATTTCTTTGAAAATTATTTTTTTCCACCGCTTGGTGCTAAAGTTTCCACAACTATGGAGAGGATTGCTATTCAATTTTTATTTGTACAATTTTTGTTTGCAAAACTTATTGAACAACATACTTTTTTTTCTTCCTCTTTTTTCCACCATTTTGTTATTTTGGCGTGTACATAAAAAATTCTATTCCAGTTGGTAGGTAGAGATATATCGAGCTAAAAATTCAAAATTTGTCTATTTTAGATACCCAATTTGTGACATTCCTACAGCAGCGCAGACCCACCTATTAGTCGCATTGTGTTTAAATGGTATTTATGTAGGTTTACAGTGCATAAAATATATAATAAAAAATGTTTTCACCGTATTTCAGGAGTGTATTTATTAAGCCTAATAAAGCCTACAACAATATCTTTATTCATAATCTCCTTAAAAACTCGTAAAAATAGCCATTTTTTGAGCGTCCAAAGTAGAGGAATCCTGGCTCAATAGGTTATAAGAAATCGCAGTCGAAATTTTCTGAAGTGCATATTGACCCTGATGCTCACAATCAGGATGACTTTCACTCACAAAGCTTGTTGGACAAGTAGGATAATATGTTCTCTCGCTTTTGCGATTTGAGTAAGAATATTGTTTAGTTATAATCGAAGGTTGATTCTGTCGAACCTGCAAAGCCTGAGAATTTATCGTATTGGAATGTTCATCAATTCGTAGACAAATTGAAGCGAGCAGGTTTTAGGTTAATTATCATGAAGATCAATAGCTAAGGGATGCTGAAGAAGAGAGCAAAACTGGGCTGATTAGACATCGAAATGAATGACCAAGAAAACCGATACAAGGAGTTTGATTTATCCATCTTCTTTTTTTAATGCTGGACATGCCTTCTACTTGCCATGTATAAAAAATAATATGTGGTATGTCCAGTAATGAAAGAAGCGAACTGTATCGTCGCTTCATCATCGAAAGAGTGAAAAGACACGAACAATCCAAGGCCAGTCAAGAGACACGGTAATCTAACCCATTTGCGAATAATCCCATCGATTTCTTTGTCAATCGAGTCGTGACCAAGGTTAACCGGATCCCCCTGTGAGATGCTCAGAAAGAATAAAGTCAGTTCGCTGGCTCGTGCCTCCGTGTAATTGGGACTGGCGTGAGTGGAGAGAAAAAACAGTCGTGATTACTGGAGACTTGGTTGAGCGCGACTTCCGTTTTCTTTGCTTGTTTTCCACTAAAGGAACGCTCGCGCAGCATCGCGAGTCACTCTTTTTCTCTTCATTGAAACGATGGAAAAGAAAAAGGAGCAAAAGTGTAGGAGCACGGATGATCCATTGCGAGAGTGATGCTGTTCGAAGCCGGAAGCAAGGAAATAAAACAAAGGGGAGTAGGGGCGCTGGCAAATCGCGCGTGCTATGTACGACTGAAACGGTAAATCCTTAGGTGTTCATTGCATGTTCATCCAGGCGTCATTAAATTTCATCAGTCATGAATTCTGAATTACTGATCGGCGTTAGATTTTTATTTCACCGATCCGTCCGTCGTTATATTGCACGATGAGTTTTTTTTCTACACTAGGCACAAAAATGAAGACAGGTTTCTATTTGAGGCGCTTGAGAAAAGCGATTTTTATGAAATTTGTAAGAGATTATGAATAAAGATATTGATGTAGGCTTAGTTAAGCTTAATGTCTTCTTACGACAGGAGCACACTTGATATACACAAAGAAAAAGTATTATATATTTTTTGCACTTTTAACACACAAACACACCATTTGAATACGACGCCTCGGTTAGTAGGTCGCTCTGTGCTGCTGTTGGAATTTAAAAATTGAGACATAAATCAGAAAAATGTTGACATTTTAGGTTCAATATATCACTAGCAAACGATTGAGCTAGAATTTTTAATGGATGTGCAAAAGTAACAAATTGGCAGCGAAAGAAGGGAAGATGTTTTCTCACTGCTTTCTGCCGAAAAAGAATAAGAAAAATACAAATTTTCAAATATGACAAGTTCAATCGGTTGCTATAGGTGTACTGAATTTGCTGCATATTCAGTATACGTATAGCAACCGATTGAACTCGACATATTTGAAAATTTGTATTTTTCTTATTCTTTTTCGGCAGAAAGCAGTGATGTGGTTATAATATTGTAACAATCGATTCGGTAGTTTCGCAAATTTACGCGCCAAGCTCTGTAAAAATGTAGTTTTGAGATAAACGCGTTCAAAGTTTTCACTTATCGATCGCTCCAACAGATCTATTTCTTCCAAATCTGCTTTTTTTCTAAGTAAAATCCTGCCTTAAAGGATATGAAAACAAACCCAATTTTCCCGCTTTTTTCTAAAACTGTATCACGTTGTAAAAAATAGAAAAATAGAGCAAAAGCAAAAAAAAAACAAATCGAAGCTTTAAGATTTGAGTTTTGAGAGCCTGAGGTTAAATATTTTCATCATTGAACGATTTAAAGTAATCATTAAAAAACTTGCTCGTCCTTAGAAACATTTTTTCGTTTTCTAGTAGTGTTTTAATAAAGTGTATAAAAGTAGTTTTTTGAAACGAATGGAAAAAAAGTTTTCTTTTTAGATAACGGAAATTACGTTTATCACCACAAACCTGATACGTAACCTTTAATACGATAGGACCGTTATACCAATTCCTACGCATGCCCTTTCAAGCGTTTACGATCCTATCCCTCTACTCTGCAGTATGACCATTTCTTTACCAGATTTCCAATATATCGCCTACCCGCTACTTACTGCACTGCTGCAATGAATTTACACCATAGTATAGTGCCAATACTTATCCTATGGATTCAAACTACCAGCATGCGTCACACGACCTTTATTTCAACCAGTTTCCAATGAACTTATGGACAGCCTCCGCGCCAAATGAACCATTGAATTTTTGAATTTCTTTTCCGATGTTCGAATTCTTCCAAGGTTTGATTTTTTCTACTTTCAACTTAATTTGGACCAAGGCGTTTATTGCTCGCTATTTTCGCGAATCGTCCAACATTTCCGGGATAAAAAATGTTTTAGGATAAGAGATTTAGAGCGCTGACGTCTTCGTGGCACACGAAAGGACATGACTAAATGATGAAAAAAATGTAGCCGGTAAGTAGAGAACGTAATATGGGAGAACAGGAGACAGAAAAAAAAAGCAGGAGACTGACCCCGGATTAAGGAAAAACATGAGGCAAAGAAGAAAAAGGAAGGTAATAAAAGGAGAACCAATAAAAGGACAATCGTGATCGTGCGATCGTAAAATTCTTTGATGTATGTGGCGGGGTGTGCCACGTACATACGTATGCTGTCTAACCCAGGTTTATATGCATATAAGATAGTGGTTGCATGTGACGGTGATTCCGAAGACACGTACACCCCGACTCCGCGAACCGTAATATCCAAGACCTGATATTCGAGACCAGGTGTAGGCTGTGGGTCACAAGGGCCATGACCCCGGTTACGTTATTATTTTTTCTCCCAAAACACACGCCCGACCCTCCCATTGTCGAGAAAGTACATTTTTCAGGACACGCTACCTTTAAAAACGTGTCGTTGTTTCACGCTAACTTTTTAACGTCCGCGTAATCCGTCGCAGTCTTTTATGTGCATCACCACGTTACCCGAGCGCCACGGAACATATCTGAAAATTATTTTTAAACCAGCTTGGCAGCCATGAATTCTCACAGAAATCCAATTGGATTCTCGCATCGCCTGTTGGACGTCTAATAATTCATTGGCCTGAATCTTTACACCGGAACCTTCCGATCGTACATTGGATTATAATCGGGATAATCTACTCGAATTGTAAAAACTTTATTTGAATCCTAGAGAATTCCTACTCAATGGAAATCCGTAACTATTATTGATGGAGCGTGTTGGATTTTGTACGTTTAAGTTTCTAATGAAATCTTTGGGATCTGCAAAATTAGTGGTGTATTTGGAAAGTACAGATTTCATCGTGAAAAAAGTATCGATCAGTTGAAAAAGAACGTTCGAGAAATCGATTAAAATCACATTACTCAAAATCCGCTGATACGATCTGTTATAGACTTTCATGTACTTTGAAATCATATCAGTTTTACTGCACTTCGATAAATACACTAGTCCAAAAAATTAAAGCAACAGAAAGGTTTGGCATTTTTCAAAGTTTGTTTTTTAAAGCGCTGTATCTGTGTGAAAAATGTTGATATAGAGGTGAATAAAAGGAATTTGAAGCTGCAAGTTTCTAGTTTAGGTTGTTCGGCAACTGTTTTTTGTGAGCTACGGTTATCGCGCATTCATGAGAAATAGTGCGAGAAAAAATGTCCTAGTTTATTTGTTTCTTATCAGGGTTTCACGAGCTCACAATTGTTTTTTCGGCCAAATCAATAGGTAAGTTAGTTAGGTTGTTTATTGAACTTCGATTTTCAATAAACAGAGCCTGGGAAAGAAACAAAACACTTCGGATTTTTTTTCTTGCGCCATTTCTCATGAGTGCGCGATAACTGTAGTACATAAACAAATGTCGCTGACAAATATTAAAACTATAAACATAAGCAGTTTGAAGCTGAAAAAGCTTCAAAATGCTTTTTTTTTATCTCGATACAACCATTTTCACACAGCTATAGCGTTTTAAACAACTCTTTAAGATATGCCAAAAACTATCTGTTCCTTTAAATTTCGGTCTGGTGTTATTGCTGGATTTCGATATACCGTCATGGTAAGGATAACTGGATAGATACTAAAAGAACCACAAAAACTCATGGACATTTAAGGAATAATAGTTCTCAATGGAATTATAATACATGAATTGTTTTAGAATTATTTACAACATAACTTACTAGTTTTTAAAATACGAATTTAACATGGTCTTAATGTGGTCGAATTTAACTTATAGGAAAAAAAGCTTCTGCAGACGGTAATGGCTGCAAATGAATGAACCGGACTAGTCGAAAATTCTGAAAATATTATATCATCAAGATTTAGAATCGGGTGATTGTTTGTGCTAAGTTTCAAGTGAATAGACTATGTATTCGCTTTTGTGTAGTCAATTTGTAATATAACTTTCGGCCCGTGGTGTTACCCACGGAAAACCGGGATTTCATGGAAAACCGATCAGTCATTTGAGCGTCAAGGAGTTACAAAAATATTTGTATTATTTGGCTATCCCCCAGGGTCTAATCCATCTCCATCTCCAATTTTATAAAAATCCGTTCAGCCGTTTAAGTGTGAAGGAGTAACAGACATACATGCACACAAACTTTCGCCTTTAAAATATTAGCGTAATAAGAAATTTATTTTCACCATGAATTATTCAGCAAGCATTGGAAAACTCAATGTATATTGAATGTTTGGGTACAAGGGTGTTTCATAATGATAAAATTATCCAAACGTCTGATTTAAATTTTTTAATAGAGCACATTTGTATTGTACAGTCGTAACGAATATACGGTAACAATTGTTATTGAATGTGGAAAATTATCATTTTTACGTGTTAATTTATCATTGAATAAGGTATTTGCAACGCCAAACATGTATGGGATTATCTAAACACGTAGATTCTCGATCACTCCATTTTAGACTAACCTTTTGCACAATGGTCTACCCAACGACACCTGAATGGCGTAAAACAATCGTAGTGTGAAAATTGCGTTTCGACGAGTTAATTTTTTTATTGCTTTCGACTAAAGGATTCCCAACGGTCGTTTATAGGGAAAGAGTGAAGAATTAAAGTGGATCCCAATAACGTTTTCCTATTCGTGATGACCCTAGAAAATCCCTGTACAGCGTGATTGCATTTTGGAACAAACGAATTTGCGCATCTCACGAAGGGAGGTTTGTTTTAGAGATCCGACATATTCCGGTTGGAAATAAAAAAAAAAGAATCTCGAACGTCGATCGGGATGGTAATGGATGGAATCCATTTATCTTCCATTATGGACTCTTCATGTACAGCGTCCCTGCGAAATCCCTGTAGGGATATGGTAGGATTTGGAGACTTAGCAACAAATTCCAGCTTGGGAAAGCTCTGACAATAGCCGCGTGGAATTTCGTGAAAGGTCTCCGTTCGAAGTTTTACCAAAAGAATTTTTATTTTTTAAAAGCTCCATTGTTTTTCACTATCGTTGTCGAATCAGCGATTATTTTCGGATGTATTAACGGATATTTATAAAAAACGCTAAAAACGCGCTAATTTTATGAGAAACTATGCTCGAAATAATGAAGGACAGTTCTCCCTCTGGATTTCTATCCTTATCAAGACATCGATCCGAACAGGTCGGAGGAGAATCCGGTAGTCTTCTCAATGTCATATAAAATGTTCCTTGAATGGTTATATTTGATGCTACGACCATCATCAACAGTATACCGAGAGACATTCGCTGCACGAGCTGTACTTTGGACATAAGGGTAATTACGTGTCTGAGGGTAAAGACTCTTGCAGAGCATGACGAAATACTTAAATACAATTCGTCGTCTCATTTTCGAGAAAGTTACTACAAGAGAGAAAGAGCGGGAGGAGGATGGAGGGAGCGAGAGAGAGAGAGAGAATTTAGCCTCCGGTTATGGAACGTTGAAAAACCTCTGCACACGATCCTATATCATCCAACTACCTTGTGGCATTTGTTCTTAGTAAGCGTTACAACGACAGCACAGGTTTCAGCTGCGAAGCTTTGACGCTCCACGTTGCTTTTCCTTGCACGATCCAATGGCATTTTAGCAATAACGTGTTCTTCCATCTAGCGCTGAGCTTTTTTTTCACTCGGCAGTGTTCTTTCGCTACCTCCGAGGGACGAAACTTTTTTTTTAACGGCACTAAATTACATGGACCTTTTATTCAGTTTTTCAACTCCCACTGCTCCTCTTCCCAATCCCGCTTCGTCTGGTATTTATCGGTTAAACGTTATTTTTTAAATATTGTCAGAGAGTTCGATGCGAGCGAATCAACTATTACAAAGTTATGAAAATTCTTTGTAATAGTTGATTGTAGATAATAAACGGGATTATTAATATGGAATGTAACATGAATTTCAAATTAAAAAGCATTTTCTATAGTATTACTCATTATTAATTTTTAATATTAAATCAAATATTTGCTTCAAATGAAAATTTGTATTTTTCTTTAAAGGTACGCGCCATTGCACTTTTACCCGTCCCTACTGATTTCCCATTTTTCCTTCTTAACTTCTCTCTCCTACTTTTCACCCTTGTATCGCTTTTTATTCCCTCATTTTTTTGTACATCCCTTCCAATAACCCACCTGAATCCTAACTTCCGTTGACGCCACAGCCGACTTACGCTACACTATACCGCATTTTCCCATACCCTTGGCTATGGGGGAAACTGTGAAAAACTCTTACTGGTATAGACAGCCCTGTATTCTTCTGATTTCTCGGTATACCGAGACAAAAATGCTTGGTATTTACAAAAAACGCGTATTGTTAAAGACGGTTTAGTCGAATTTCCTACTGTTTCGTGCTTCAGTGATTATAATATGTTCAATGGAACTATAAACGAAATGCGTATTGAAAAATATGATTTTAGTAACGCGTTTGGCTATTTAACCTCCTGAGTCCCCGCGTACTAGTAGGGGAAAGTAGTACGAGTTGATCCCCCTAAGCGGGAATCGCTGCGAAATACATACTTTTCAAGTTAAACCAACAGTAAAGGCGATTATTACTA